>CAUOFW020000753.1:0-201812 GCA_963454935.2 Ilex paraguariensis | reverse complement strand
TAATTTTTTTCGGTTTAGATTACCATTTTTTTTTGTGTACACTAGCACTTTTTTTTGGTTAACATCACATTTTTTTGGTAAGTACAATTTTTTGACAACATTATAAAAACTTTTTTTGATTAACATTACCACTCTTTTCTTCAGATTACAACTGTTGGTTAAGATTAAGCAATTTTTTTTGGTTAATATTACCATTTTTTTGGTTAATATTACCACCGAAGGCATCTAGCAATTGGAATCATGACCGATCATACTAGGGATCAAGAGAATAATTAGCGATCATTGTTTGCCATCAATAGCGATTATGGGATGATGTTGCGATCATGTGTTTGCGATCAAGAGTGATCAAAGTAGAAGTTGCGATCATGTTGCAATCAAGAGCGATCATGTGTTTGCGATCAAGAACGATCAAGGTAGCGATCACCAAATAAAGTTGCGATCATGGTAGCAATCAAGATCCTTAGCGATCAAGGATCAACAAACGATCAAAGTAACGATTAAGGATCATTGAAGGATCAAGATTTATAAAAATAAAAATTATTTTTATCCGATTTTTATAAAAATAAAAATAAAAGTAATTTTAATTTATAAAAATTAAAATTTTTTTATAATTTTTAAAAATTATAAATAAAAAAAAAAATTATTTCATCCGATTTATATTTAATAAAATAAAAATTAAAAAAATAGAGAATATAGAAAATATGAAAAATATAAAGTATAACAAATAAAAAAATATTTAATTTATCAAATTAACTTCCATCTACCATTAATTCAAAAAAATAACATTTAAAATAATGGTCAATTAATCAAATTCTTCCTATTAACGATAATTAAATTAATCAATCAAATTAACATATATATAAAACTATTTAAAAAATATTCAACTTATCAAATCAATTTTTTTTATAAAAAAATTAAGCATTAGGCGAATAACATTACCAACAGATGGATGAATGAAATTTTGACACATACTAACCCAATTCCCGCCTAAATCCATTTCTGTTGCTTCTTCGAGAAGCTTAATAGGTTCACTTTTTTCGTCTTTGTTCTCTTCTGCTTCGGTTCATCGTCTTTCTTTTCTTCTCCTTCATCGTATTTCTCTCTGCTTTGGTTCCTTGTCAAAGTCTTCTAAAGTGGTGATAACCTCCTACTCTTCTTTATTATTTGTAATCTCAGCTCATAATATTTATAATTTAAGTTATATTTAATCCTAGTCTGTATAAGTTCTATTGTTTAGCACAAAAAAATTAAACTATTTTTATGGTTAATGGTGGATTTTATATTCAGGGGGAAGAAGAGTTCAAGTGAATCTAATCGGTCAACAAGCTCTGTGGTTTTTTTATTAGTGAGAGATTTGTATAATGTAAATGCTAAATCAGTTTTATTGATCTTATTTGTATGACATTGATGATGTTATTTCTCTATTGTAGCATTGATTGTTTGAAGACAATGAAAGGAAAGGAAAATAAAAAAACTCGGCCATGGGGTAAGGGATATTATGTAATTCTCCACTATGTAAGGATATGTTACATATGTGTATGTATAACTATTCCACTCACTCATTCAGTTCGTGAAACAACTTGGACTACAATGGAAGAATATGGAACATTGTGAGAAAGAAAAAATATATAGAGATGACAAAGGCATCAAAAAAAGAAAAGGAGTTGTGCAAAAAGGAATGTACACCACAAGAAAAGGTAAATCATAATACTAATTTTTTTGTGTAGGATGTGTCTGTTTTGTGTGTTGTATAATGACATATGTTTGATGGTATAGTTGAGAACCAGATGTTCACCGAGATTGATGGTGAAAGCAATAGAGAAGTTTAGCGATGAACAAAAAAATGGGGTTGAAGAAATTGGTTTTAGAGGTTTGTTAAGCCTCAAATGCAAAATATTGATGAGAGATTTGTGTGAGTGGGTGGTTGAACACTTTGACTCTAATTCATGTGTGTTGAATATTCACAAAAAATCTTTAAAGTTCTCTACTGAGGATGTAGAATCTATATTGGGGTTGAGATATGGGGGGATAGATGTGGAGACGAGTGGCCCGTATGAAAGAATAAATGGAATCTGTAATTCCATGTTCACTAGAATGAAGGATATTCTAGTGAACTATTTGAATAACAAATTGGGTGAAATGAAGGTGGATTCAGAAGACTTTCGGCGCATCTTTATCTTATTTGTACTTGGATGTCTATTGTGTCCTACAACAAAGAACTCAATTAGTAGCTCATTTCTCTATTATGTGGTGGAGGTTGGTTCTTTGGGAGGGAAGAACTGGGCCAAGTTGGTGTTTGATGCCCTGATTGAGGGGGTGAAAAAATATAAGACATATGGACAAAACAATATTAGGGTTGTCTACTAGTTCTCAAGGTAATGTATTGATTATCTAAAAGATCTTGTACTTAGTATTGTTTTTTTGTTTCAATTGAGAGTAGTTGGTTGTTGTAGTTTATTCTAATCGAGAGTAGTTGCTTGTTATAGATTTTTTATTTGCAGCACCTGACACCCATAGGGGTTTCCCTTGTGCCAATCAAATGTCAATCCATTCCCCGCATTGGAGCATGGGGTGATTTGGAAATAAAAAATGGTGTGGCTATCTTTAAGAAGTTGACCAATATGAAAGAGGTATGTATTGATATTATTTGTTTATAAGTGATGTGTTTGTATTTTAATTTCAATTTTATTATTAAAGTGTCAGGGTTATGATTGAGAGTTATTTATGTATGTTGTAGGTTCCAGAAGTAGCCCCCCTCAATGAACAACCACATGTTCCGCAACCACAAGTTCCATGCAAAAAGGAGGATCCTAACATAGGGCAGTCAAGTGGTGGCCTATATAAAGTATGTGTAATGATGTTGGCTTATATATGTGACTTTGAGTATTTCTATTTCTAATTATGTGTACATGATGATTTGATATTATTTTTTTCAGTCATGGGAAGAAAGATTTTCATCTCTCGAAAAATCAATGGCCAAAATCAAGGATGACCTATCTAGCAAAGTAGATTCCGTGGTTACCATGATAGAGAAAATCGTTGATGCAGTGGAATCCATGAATGAATGTGATGGAGAGAATAAAGATGAAGAAACCTTAAATGAATCCGAATATGATAATCGGACGTGGATTCCGCTTCAAGTGGTGCAAACACCGGATATAAAGTCTATGAAACATACACTGCGACAACATTCAAATGCTATTGTAAACACACCTCACCTTCAACCGGCTTCACACTCATGCACCCAAAAAAATTACAACCCAAAGCTGCAACAAAAGTATAGTGCAAAGGTGCTGCGAAGAAACTCTAAGCGGAAGCCAAGTAAATACTTGAAATCACCATATGATATTTTTAAGGTATGATAGTCATTATAAAATCCATATTTTTTGTAATAAAAATATATATTCCAAATCTCTAATCTTGTTTGTGTAAGCAGCAACTTTATTTGAAGAAGTATGAAAATAATATCTTGAAGAAGGACAAGACAGATATAGCGGCAGTATAACACTTCAAACTTAATTGTGATTTTACATGATTACAAGATTAATCGATAATGCATTATAATACTGCTCTATGTGTGTTATCACAGTTGAACAATAATGGAACTTTGTTTGACAAGGAGATGGAGGAAGCTAGATTGGACATGGAGGAAACCGGAAAGAAGACGGAGGAAGCTGTAAAGATGGGTGATGAAGATGAGGTGAATGCAAATGAGGATGAAGAGGAACAGTTGGAGGTAGGTGGAAATAAGGAAGAAGAGGAGGTGAATGCAAATAAGGATGAACATGGGGAGATGGAAGCAACTGGAAATAAGGATGAAGAGGTGGAGATGGAGGAAGCTGGAAATGTAGAAGATGACGAAGCCATAAATAAGGATGAAGAGGAGGTGAATACAAATAAAGATGAAGAGGAGAAGATGGAGGAAGTTGTAAATAAGCATGAGGCTGGTGGTGCTAATGTATATATGGTTGAAAACATAACAAAGGATGATAAGAAAAAGGATGATGAGAAGGCCAAAGTGAATATACAAAAAGTTCTGGAAGAAATAACAACTTTTCGCATTCCCTCAAATATACCCGTTCACGAGGTTTAATTTCATATTCCACATTAAATGTTTGTTTAAACAAATCTTTGTATTGACTTTATTTAAACAATTGTGCCACATTTAATAATACTTTTCATTGTATTGAATAAGCAGATTTCAGATTCCACCAGTTTGTGTACTCCATTAGATGAGGATTATCCACCCATTTATGAAATTAGCGATTTTGATAAAATGTGTCTTGAATTACATTTTTGACAACACACTTGACATGAGGTATTTATACTATATACCAATTCTCACATGTTATTCTTATATATTGTGGGAGCATCACCAATTATTAATCCATATTTTTCATTCTTATAAATTGTGGGAGCATCACCAATTATTAATCCATATTTTTCATGAAACAGTGAGACACTTGTGAGATTTGAAACATGTTCTGCCAATAGATATTCATTTATTGAATCTCTACAACAAAGAAAATGGTAGTTAGACATTGTGAGTTAAAAATGGACATTTATTTATTGTGTTTTCCACTCATTGACCAAGTATTGATTTTGTACATTTTGACATGAAGATAATAGATTTGGCATCTCGTATTATTCCGGATGATGTGAAGTTTAATCCTTTTACAAAAAGGTCAAGGTGGTATCTACCCACATGGTTTGCGGTAACGTGTTTTATTTGATTTTTTTAATGTTGATTATTTGACTTTTTAAATCTTGAATATGTAAAATGTGGGTTAATGTGTACCCATTTTTTACCTTCAATACCCAGCAAAAAGCACTTGGAAGGGTAAGGCAGGGAAACGAACAAGAAAAAACAATCGGATTGCTTGATTGTCAAAGGTACTTCGTTTCAGATTTCAAGGACTGTAATAAGGTACTAGATGACCCATTTTTTTTTTTGTTTACAATTGTTCATTTACAGAATAATTAATATCTTGTATTTATTTATGTAGATATATATACCCATGAACGACAATAACACCCATTGGTATTTATGCGTGGTGGATGTAGTGAAGGAAAAAATTTTATTATTTGATTCTCTACCATCATATCCGAACAATATCCGTTATTTTGCTGTTGCAAATGTGATTAAACAATTAGATCAAGTCCTTGAGATTGTCATACCTAAGTACATGCCAACATTGACCAAGTGGCACATATATGGAGTGGATTGGGCTCCTAGGCAAACAAATAGCTATGACTGTGGAATATTTGTCATAAAGGAGATGCATGCTCAATTTTTGGATCACTCATTCAAAATTATGGTATGATTGCTATTCTCCTTATTTAATATTTTACAGCAAACATTAAATTTGTATATGTACCATTTGTCAATTTAACTATGGTTATTGGTTATTGTTTTTAGGATGAATCCAATACGATGCGTAAGGATCTAGCATTCAAAGTAATTACTCACATATACAACGAATCAAGAAACAAGATCATAAGCAAGGCACAACAATACCAACAAAAGAATTGTGATAAACAAAAGAATTATGGTAAAAATCAGAGATGATATGTGTGACATATTATTTTTTTGTATACAAAAGTTGAAGTCATGTATAGTGTTTATGGCCTTCATTTAGTGGCACATACTAATTTTTTTGTATAAACAGAAATAGCTAAATTGGAATCAATTCTTTTTTGCCAATGTTTTGTTGAATCAATTGCCTTGTTTTGGTTAATCAATTTTTTTGCCTTTGTTTTCCTAGCCGTGGAGTGGTGGTTGTATTTTGTTGAATTATTTTTTTTTTTTGCCTGTGTTTTGCTAACTGAGGTTGGGTGATTTTGGTGATTTGTGGGGTGGTGGTTGTGATGTTTGATGTGCGAAAATATATAGATACTATTGCTTTTTTTGTGCAGGCCATTTTTTTTAAATGGATCCTTGGTGTTTTGTCATCCTTTGTTGATGAGAAGGATGAGGAAGATGAACAGAAATATGAATAATGTGGAGTCATTCCTTATATATGGCTACAGTAGCCAACAAACTATTGTCACTAACCATTCTTACCCATCATTCTTACCAACCATTCCCGTTCAAATGGAATCCAAAAACTTTGACTAGTAGTTATACAAGCAGAATTTTTTTATTTGCAATTTTTTTGTTTGGTAGGGACTATAATATATAACATAAGCATATAACATAGTGTACCTATATTGTTTTTGAGATAAATTCTATTCATCTTCTTCGTTTTCATCGTCCAAGCGCCTCAGGCTACTCTATGTGATAGTTACTTATATATAACCTACACCTGAATTGGCATGCACAGTTATACAAACAGTAGTGTGCATGCCATTTTCAGATGTAGGTTACATATAAATAGTTTTATTCACAATAGTAGCAATGGTAAAGAGGTGAAAGTTTGTTGTTGGTGAGATATACTTGTTGAATAAGATATACTTGTTGCAGGTATGTGCTGTGTTTGATGATAGATTGTTCTTTTATTTTTTTCCATAATGTGATTTAATTCACATTAATATGTTCATATAGTAAGAACAAGTTGTCGGATTTCATGGTCATATGGTGTACAGTGCTATTTCAATAAAACCCAATGCGAGAATTATTACACATGTGTACCCAGTCTTGGTTCGCAAAGTAGGTAGACAAGTATGATCTTGAACCAAACTCATTCTAACTGAAAGGTGTGATGAGAAGCCATCCAACACCGCTTTATTTGCCAATCTGTCAGCAACAGAATTGGCCTCTATAAACGTGGGTCAATTGAAATTGCATTCTTCCCAAAATCTGCCTAATCTGTGTGGCCAAGCACATTTTACCTCTCCTTTAATTGTTTTCACCAAAACCATAGAATCTGATTCAACCTGAATATTATAAACAGTCAAACCATATCTTTCTACCAAACTCAATCCATCCAACATGACTCCAAATTCAGCTCCCATATTCGAACAAATACCATAGGAAAAGGATGCAACCAAAACCACTACCAGAACTCTATTTATACACAAAATGCACTGCCAAAATTACAAAATTACATCATCTATTTATACACAAAAAGAGGTGAAAGATTGTTGTTGGTGAGATATACTTGTTGAATGAGCCATATTTGGCTTTAATCCTTCAAGATACACAAGTATTAACAACATTATAATAAAAAACTCCTACAACTATCCCACTACATACTCATCAATGGCATCGACCATGTAAAGGACCTCATACCCCTTTTTCTTCAGCTTCTCAAGGAATTGTAGGACTACGTCCCGGGCTAATAATTTCCATATGAAGGTCCTTGCTAAGACTTTCCTGGGCTGCACTACCCTGCCAAAACAGTTTCACATTTCTGCACAGGCAGAAATTAAACGAGAACAGTCATATGGCACACTAACTATGATTTGAAAAAATTTAATTCTGCCATGGTGAATAGATAGTTAAGTATGACTTACAGAACCCAAATGGCCAGACTATCCACAGGTATAGCAGGAAACTAGTCTTGGACTCTTATTTATATATTCATCACAACAGAGATGACCAAAATCCTTGCAGACATAGCACTGACTTTGCTGTCAACATGGAAACACACAATAATCACAAAAGAGGAATCCAAATTCATTCTGCTATAATGGGGACTGGACCATTTGCCATTGGTGGCATGGAAAGTTTATGCAAAGGTTAATACCCTAAGATCATCAAAACTGTACTCATTGCTGTTGCATGAGAACATATTGTGTCCTGAATTGCCACATCTTAAACAGATATCTAAACTTTGATCCTCTGCTGCATCTTTCTCTGGACAAACTTTGGTGAGGCAACCTTTTCGATTGTAGATATGTGGTCCATACTGCTGCAAGACCCCAAACAACAGGAAAAAAATAAAAAAGAAGAGGAAATGTGAATGAAATCCAATAAAACACATTAGAAGTTGAATGTATCAACACTTATATTTCGTATGACTATTAAAAGTATACAAAATCAACAAAACAAAATCAGCTTCAACACTTACACACTGAACTTCATCCCGTTTCAAACAAATCAACACTTAACATTCAGCCATACAAATCACCAAAGCCTTCAACACTTCACCCTCTTGATTGAACACCATTAGCTTGTATTTACACAACACAGGCAAACCTTGCTGACCATAACAGCATATCCAGCCAGCCTCCTGTTCCGAACAACATATCTAGCCAGTCAGCAACATAATTCACTTCTCTATAAACATGCACCAGGCAAAATTCCAAACTGGTCAAATAAAATAGTGTTTTGTAAGTATATGAAATGAGATAATAGATAAACTCTAATTGTGAAAAGATATAAGATGAACTTACTTATTAAAGATGTATATATATAGGATGAGGCTGGGCTAAGTTATTAATATACGATGGCTATAAAAAAATGAACTTAGTAGTTTGATAATAATAAAAAATTAAATGGGATAAAAAAATTTATATGCGAGGTGGAAATAACCCCACCCAAATACCCACTAATAAAATACCTAACTCTGTTAAGATAAGTGTCAATACTATACCGAGGCCAACATTATTCTCCCAAAGTTATATGACAGAGCCTCCATCCATCACATGGAGTATAAATGAGGAGGGCACATCATGTAAAACATGGCCCATTTGTAACTACAAACTACTTTATTTTAACTTACAAGTTTGAACCAAACTGAAGCATGATACACGAATAAAAAAGAAATGAACTCAACAATCGTAGCCGTAGATTAAACATTTTAAACACAAAAATCTTGCATGAGTTGAATTTAATTTTTAAGTAAAACAAGATGCTGGGCAGGGGATAGACAATACTATCAAACAATGCAGTCTTAAAATATTGTGGTATCATGTACATGTTGCAAGACAAAAGTCTGACTTAGGTTTAATCCTACAGTTATAACTATTAAGACCAGCATTATTAACACATGAACTTGAGGTCTTACACAAAGCCAACATAATTTTATTTGACATAAATATGGCCTAATGAATCAAATTCAATATAGTCCACTCATAATAGACTTCAAAAATTTGATAAAATTCTTGGAGTTACCTTGGTGAAGATGAGCAAGTAATAAAACACATTGGAAGTTGAATCTATCAACACTTATATTTCGTATGACTATTAAAAGTATACAAAATCAACAAAACAACATTAGCTTCAACACTTAACACAACATTGAACTTCATCCCGTTTCAAACAAATCAACACTTAACATTTAGCCATACAATTCACCAAAACCTTCAACACTTAACCCTTGTCATTGAACACCATCAGCTTTTTTTTTACGCAACACATGCAAACCTTGCTGATCATAACAACATATCCAGCCAGCCTCCTGTTCCGAACAACATTTCCAGCCAGCCTGTCAACAACATAATTTGCTTCTCTATAAACATGAACTAGGCAAAATTCCAGACTGCTCAAAATACCTTTAACCTGCCTCACTATATCTAGATAAGACCAAGGGCATTCACAACGTCCCAAAATAGAGTTTACCAGAATCAAAGAAGCATCCTCCATTGGTTTGTTATTGATAGCTAAATAGATTTCACAACGTCCATTGGTTTGTTATTGAAAGTTAAATACATTTCAGATAACCAAAGAACATGAGTGAAACAGACCCATATAGTAAAAAGCATCCTCAATAACATAAACAGTAAGGAGCAATACAATTATCTGGAAATTTTACAATGGATTTTTGGTGTCACATCATCATATTTTGCTATAAACATCAGAATATTTTTAACTTGTAAGGTTAGAACATGAATAAGCCTAGTAAGAAAGCGAGATATATTACTTACACAAAATTTGGGATAGACTTAAAATCTTGTGGTATCCATCCATTGAAATTGTTGTTTGCAACATTTCTACAAAAAACATAGTGGTGTAAGAATAACTGTCATATTTCCAACCCAAGCCCCGATAATAAGAAGAACTTACAGCTCCATCAAAGGCAAACTAGCCAGAACATCTAGAGGACCACTTAATTCATTGTTCTGCACATGACTGTCAAATGCATATAATATAAGAAACTCAAAAAGAACCCAGCAAAAATATTTCAACTATTAGCACTTTATTATACTCACAGGGTAGAAAGATTTGACAATGAACCCTATTTGTGTGTGTGTGTGTGTGTGATAGGAGCAGAGAGGTGGAGAGATAGAGAGACACCGCTGAATGGTGAGAGATTGATCAGTGTAAGTCACCCAAATCCAACAGGGACAAGTTCATTTGTGAAGGGATAAATGTAACTCCATCTGCAATAATCATTGGCATACATTAGAATGACCACACAAATTGATAATGAGATAAAGATGCCCAGGATGCACACCCCCAATATCATCCTAATACTGATGCCCTAAACATTATCTTGTCCCTATTTTTGTTGGCAAGGTGTGTTACAAGACTGATAGCCAACTTCACGCGCGTTTCTATACAAGTTTCATACACAAGAATGAAAACATGGGCTTTTTCAGAACAAAAAACCACACTCTATAACGGTTCTAAAACAACACTATACGAGGTACTTCAATATTTTGTGTACTATATACCCTTATCTTGAATTTTTGACCCAAATGTGGCACCCGCATCATCTCGATGATGTACATTCCACAATCGTAGCCATTGTTTTGTATCGATGCCCATCTTGGCGTAATGATAGGCCATTTGTGAATTTGGGTGACCTCTTCCGATAAATCAGCAATTAGACGATGGAGTACATTCACCTGTTCACTAGTACGAAATATGTAGATGATAAATATTGGGATTACACCATTCACAAAATGTAGTTTGAGTACATAAACTTTACTGTTTTCACAGTCTGTGTAAATCGGTGATATTTCTTGCTGGGATTACGCAATGTGTCGAGAATCATGACCTCCTTATTCTATACATCTATTACAATTAAGTACTAATGACATTCCCCATCATGGATTGGTACATATATCTACAGTATAAAACATGTAAAACAATGATCATTGAGACATCATAAACATCCATTTATTAATAAGGATGAAAAATATAATATATGCAGCAACGTCAAACCTTATCACATTTGTTAATGTCGTGAATGTAATAGCCATAGTTGGATCTAAATTTATCGTCCAAAACACCATTTTCTGACAACTCTATTGCAACAGCTTGTTGCTACAAAAAACAATCATAACATAGAAATCATAAGCAAATGTAGGCAGTGCACAACACAGATGAGGTGGAATACTTTACCGAGAACCATGTCGGCAAGTACCATCGCTCCTTATCAGTGATGTTGTTGAGCTTTTCATCATCCGACATAATCAATGGCAGTGCACTTATTACCTGTTAAGTGAACAAGAAGTTAAGTGTCATTTATTGAATGCTTTAAATCCCACATAATAATTGAAGACAATAAGGGAATAATAGGAAATGCCCTTACAGAATTGCACACCCATTCATTTTCACCCAATGATTGCAAATCTGATCGCTTAAGAAAAAAGTTGTTTTCATCAAACCACACCAACTCCTCCCTGCTTATTCAAGTCACAACATAATTCACGTGTCACTTACAAATTATGACATATATACTTGTTTTGAGAAATTTTACAATTCACTTACGTTCGAGGCAACTCGTTGTTCAGTATATACACCCACAAATTTTGCTTGTGGAAATCTTGTAGGGTCTCTATGTGAGGGTACCCACCTTCAGGAGGTGGAGGATAAGAGTAATCAACATCTTCGTCCTACAAATGTTATGCACACAAAATTTCAATATTAAAATTTAAAGTGTATAACAGACAATTTTTGAAACATTAAAATTAAAAAATTCTCACTGTCCACTCGCCTCTCCACTATCAACTAAGAGAACTTTTTCATTCGACTTGTTGCAAAACTTGTCTAGTTGGTCGGAAAGCTCTTGTATAAAATTCTTCGTTGAGTTAAGCTCTTCATTCACTTTCGCCAACTCCTTCCGCATGGCTTGCTTGATAGAGGCTTGATCCACCTCTAATCTTGTAAGTCTTACTTCAATTTCCTAAGCAAATGAAAAATGTTTGTTTAACTTAACTGACACCATTGGAAATACTGTTGGTAGGAGTAGTTGTTGAATAATACACCTACTTGTTTAGTGGACCACCGATGGCTTCATTGACTCCTGATGGATTAGGGCGCCCCTCAGCAAATGCGACTTCAATCTAATTTAAGGATGCCAAATATCGTATTTAATAAGTAACATGAATAAATTTAAAAGAAAATTAGATTGTTGTGGGGGAATCATACTGATTTACCTTGTCATTTTTGTAACCTCCTAACTTTTGTAGTTGTTGTAGCATTGTTCTTATATCTTCATCACTCCATGATCCAATTCGTGGTGTTGGTCGAGACAACAATGGGGCCACAATCTCCTCTATTGGTGTCGCACACTCAAGGTAGAAAATCTATATGACACACAACATATGATTAATAAAAATAAGAGTGCATAAAAGAGTTGGATAACCAACAGTAACCAAATATAAATGTTACCACGAGGACAAAAATGCAACCATTGACATAAACTTGTTGTCTTGACTTGTAATGTTGTACCCCTGCAATGATGGAATCAAAGATAAATTTTGCCCAATTCCCACCCCCCAAAGATGAGACGTCCAAACACATGTGGAGGAGGGAGACATTGACTATGGCATTCATTGTGGGGCACAAAAATCTCCACACAGCAAATAAAAGAAACAAACGTCAAAATTCATCAGAATCTTCCTTTATTTTCCCTAGCCTAAACCCTATTTCATGCAACAACAACTCATTTTTACCATAAAAAGTTGAATTTTTAAGATCCTCAATTAAATATGGGGAGCCAGTCGTCTTCAATTCAACCCCTCTATAATGTAACCCCAATATCCATTCTACATCCAATGCTGTAAAAATGTAAGATTGGTTGTACATGTTTAGAATACGTGTATCAAGGTCAAATCTACTCAATATCCATTCACATAAACCCTTTTTCAACCAGTGGCTTTTTAGACTTAATAAACCCCCCAATTCCATTTCCTTGACACCTTCCTTTTGTACCTCACTAAGGTCTCCAATTGTTTTAACCAGTATTGAAGGCGAGCATCGGGTTCGAAGAAGATCCTGAAAAATGTTTTACAACTTAAAGTTAGTGAATAAACAAATATTGAAATTGTTGAAATTTTAAGGTTGCCAGCAACCTTTTTAGTTTTCTGTCGCTTTATAAGCTCTGGTTTTTCTTGTGTTTTTCCTGACCTCTTCTTCGCCCTGTAACATGCACTTACAGATGTTAACACATTAAAATATAAATGAAATTTTAAAAATTTTTTGATGAAGCCATACTTACATTATAATAATTCAAATTCAATTTATTGTGTACTGACTTGATGACCTCACCGGTGTTTACCATGATTCTATGGTGAGTGAAGTTCCCCCCAGAAGAAAATGCAGGCAATTCGCCTACATGATAAGAAAACTTTAAGTTAAAAATACAAACCCTGCCTAGAATTTTCTAACTTAGAAACTCATGATCTTCCACTAGGGAAAAATGCGATAGAATGAATTTGGGTAACATAACGTGATATCCACCAATGTATTGGAAACTAAAATGGTTATTATAATTATTTTGTGCCTAAAAACTAATACAAACTTCTAAACAATAATGTTAGTAATTATTTGAAAGACATTGGAGATCCATTCAAGGCCCGTAGGATAGTTTTCTCTCAAAATAGAAATCTAAAAATTTCCTGCTTGTATACACAATAGTAATAACCCGTAACAAAAAACGCACATACAATATAACAATCGAACATCCCAACGAATTAAGCTACTATATGAAATCGTGACAACAATTTTTTAAAAAGAAGTGGACAAAATCCATCCCTGAAAATATTGTACAACACAAAATCGAGCACTAATCACTTAATACAAATATTTTCAAAAGCATACAAATGTCAATATGCCTTCTTATTTTTATATGTTCTTTCTATGCCTTCAATACCATATATAAACCTAACTAGCGACTTTATAATTTAAAGAAATCGAACATTGAGCATAAATACAAAAAAATTAAAGACTGAACATGGGGATGAACTAAGCGGAAAGCTTAAACTATATCCTTAACACACCCGCACTTTGCATGCATACTCAACAAAATATTACCTATACAAAAATTCTCCTGGAAACAAATGTCAATAAAGAGATGGAGAAACCTAACTTTAATAATCAAAGCCCATAAATTTAAATTTAAAATGCATCAAATTCATATTCTTGAAACTACTTATTTAATTACAACTAAAAATAGCACCCATAAATATTTATTCAAAAGTTAACTTACTGGAATTTGTAAACTTGTGTCATTAAAAAAATTTCCATGTTATGATAAATTATAAATCATCAATATCTTATCAAATTAATATTTCTTTCTCATAAAAAAAGGACCCAAAAAAATACATCAACTTGTACAAACAATCTATAAAACACTAATTACACAATCCACCATTTATAAAATGATAATTATTTAATAAAAAAATTATGAACCCCGCATGGCATTCCTCAACTTTGCATACAATTTTGTTGGATTTGATTATTAAAGCTAGGTTTTCATATAATGTATGATGATTTAAGCAAAACAAATGGTGCATTGTACAATGCCTTTCAAAATGCTCACATTGCATATATTTGTACACTTTGAAAGTGTTCTAATACAAACAAACCTGCTTATGATTAATAAACACATACATTTAAGAAGACATGACCCAAACCATTTATCAGACTCACTATCACACCCAGATTCTATGATAACAAAACCATTCATCAACTACCATACCAACATAATAATATCAACAATACAAAATCAACCATCTTCATTGAATATCAAAGCAATCCAAGATGACAATAAAGATCTATCCAAGAGTTAAAATTTGATCAATACCAAGCCATGAAATACCTCCTGTTTCAAAAGAAAAGAATGTCATTGAATAATTGTTGTTTGAGAAAACACTTTATCATGATATTATAACAAGCAAGATGTGTGTAAGAGTACCACTTTTTTGGTTCACATTACAATTTTTTGGTAAGAGTATAACTTTTTTTGGTTAAAGTACCATTTTTTTGGTTAAGATTGCCATGTTTTTTTGTTTAAGAGTACCACTTTTTTGTTACCATCACCACTTTTTTGGTTAAAATCAATCTAGACCTGCAATCATTATTAAAAAATCAATGAAAAAGAACAAACCTGTGCATAGCAGGAGCACCACAATGAGGAATAAAGGCATTAGACTCAGTTTTGCCATATCTTTCATATGAGAAACTAATGAGGATGTCTATGGGTATGGGATGATTCATGAGGAATAAGTAGTACTTTTAAAAGAAGAAACCAAGATTTAATTTTGGTAGCTATATAATACATGTCATTATTACCTTAGTATATGGGAAGATAATGTCAATATGCCCTCTTAATTTGTATTGGTTCTTTCTATGCCTTCAATACCATATATAAACCTAAGTTTACAGTCACTGTATCAACAAAATAACAAAATTTCTACAAATATTTAAAAACAAAAGCCTATAAACCCATTAAATCAACTTAATATCAATCAAATTTAACCACCAATCAAGCACCAATGATGAAAATGTTTTGAGTCAATGTGTATGAGTGTTTGTGTGTGGATGTTTGTCTACGCGGTAATTATAAAAATAGCAATCAATTGAAATATCTGAAATGTAATAATTCAAAATGCAAAATGCAACTTCAATACCATACATAAACCTAATTTTACAGTCACTGTATCAACAAATGCATAAAAACCCATGAAAAAGTATAACTCAATCAAATTTAACCACCAATCAAGCACCAATGATGAAAATGTTTCGACTGTGTATTAAAATATTTAGACTAATGTTTAATATTGTTTCTAGTGCGTATTGAAAATGTTATATTGAGAGATCAAGATTAGTTGCCAAGTTGCAATATACCTGCCTATTTGTATAAAACTGCAATATTAGCTCCTCTATACGTCTAAAGCTGCAAAAAACCAAAAAAAAAATAATAATAATATGAATGAACAAATTAATTATCGACAAATCATAAAAAAATTTATCATATTGAAAAGCTACACACATACCAAAAAGAGCGACCTTGAAGTGAAACCATGTGTACATTACCATTTTTTTTGTTAAGAGTACCACTTTTATAGTTAACATTACCATTTTTATGGTAAATATTACCACTTTTTTGGTAAAGATTACCACTTTTTTGGTTAACATCACCATTGGTTTGGTTAAGAGAACCACTTTTTTGGTTAAACAAAATGGATAGTTTTCTCTCAAAATAGGAAATTTCCTCCTTCTATACACAATAATAATAACCCGTAACCAAAAACAAAAAAAAATTACCAAAAATGGGCCCCTAGACAATTTTCAACATGTATACACAATTAATTTTCATACCCAAAAAGACTACCAAATGTCTAACTATTACACAATTTTGTCTAACATAACCACGTCCAATTAACGCAATCACGTAAACAAATTATATAACATATGAATTCCATAAACAACCTAATCTCTTAGCTACCGTATGTGAATAAACTTTGAACATGAACTACACAAACGCCAAGAACAAACATAAAATGTTTTTAAACAAATTCACATTGATCACCAAAGGTGTAAGCAAATCTTAGGTAGCGCAAAAAGAGTAAGAGAGTTCATCTCAATAGTTTACACACTACTTTTAAACACCTAAATATCTTATACACTGTTGTTGGGCATTTTTTCTAACTCATACAAAAAAAAAATTACCAAATGCATCAAACATTAACCAGATTTTGCACGTTTCGCACAATTGTATTTTTTTCGCTATATGCATACCAAACAATCTCACCTTTAGAGGAGCTTTGTGTGTGTGTGTGTCTGCCTGGGATGGGGATGGTCAGTTGGGTTTGGTTTGAGTTATGGGTAGCATGTGTGTGTGGTTAAAGTGGGCGGGAGAATGCATTTGAGTGGAATGGATTGTGAGCCTTTAGATTTAAGGAGATGAGTTTAGATGAAATCTGGACCATATATTTAAATTTCAATTAAATCCTAACCGTTCTTCTACTTTTCTAAATTAGGAGGGTTGATTGCAATTGAAAAAATTTGAAATTGCCTCGATATTATTAGTAGGGCATAATGTCAATATGCCCTCTTAATTTGTATTGGTTCTTTCTATGCCTTCAATACCATATATAAACCTAAGTTTACAGTCACTATCAACAAAATAAAAAATATCTTCAAATATTAAAAAACAAAAGCCTAAAAACCCATTAAATCAACTTAATATCAATCAAATTTAACCACCATTCAAGCACCAATGATGAAAATGTTTCAAGTCAATGTGTATGAGTGTTTGTGTACTCAGTAATTAAAAAAATAGGAATCAATTGAAAAATCTTTTCCCCAAAACGAAAATATTCAAAAGACCATGGAAGACCAAAACCTACTTGAGTTATTTTCTTGAAGTTCTTTGGATTTTCTTGATCCTCAAATGGGTATGCACCTGAGAAAGAAAGAGACTAACTAATTGGGTTCCATATCATTACTTAGTGTAAGCATTGAATTAATAACCGAAAGGTATTCTCCTGTTTTAAATGTCTATGGAATATTTGCTACTTGAAAATTAATCAAGAATATGTCATTTGCATGGAAAAGGTAAAAGAAAAGAAAAGAAAAGAAACTGATATAAATTTTGACAACACTAACAAGAATATATACATGAATTTATATATTTTATTCATACAAAAAGGCATACCATACATACCATAGGCACATAGACCTCAATTACTTTCAAACATTTTTTACTTATGTTGATAGTAATGGACTCCAACATCAACCAACTAAAATGCAAAATGCCAAAAATTATGAAAACCCAATATAGTGGGACTCTATATTTGAAAAGTTGAAGACTATAATATCTCACAACACAATCTCAACGATTTGTAAATAAACTGGACCATCATATGAACAAAAGCTTTATAGTTAAATAAGAATGGACTGTTATTCAATCCAAGTTACTATAACTAAGTTAATACATCACTGATTAATCTGCTAATGATGTTCAAAAAAATATATAATCTAAGGAAAAATTATGAAAAAACAGAATATAAAGGCCCCCTAAGTTAAAAAACGGGTACCCTGTTGAAGTAGTGTCACTGTCTTCCTAACCCACAAGCAAACGGTGTGTATGTTAGCGAATTAAGCATTATACGGTCAGCATTGTCCATTGCCCATAATAGCTTATGCATCTTTAATGCATGCTTGCATATCAAAACAACACCAATAATACCCAAGAAACGTAATCAACCTATTAGCAGGATTTTAAGGGTTTTTCCAGCGAGAGTCGATACTTCACATTGTAGAAACATAGAGGTTTTGTACACAAAAAAGATCCAAACAAAAAATCAAGGCTTTGTACACAAAAAAGATCCAAACACAAAATCACCACCTTAGATCAATCACTTGAACCCTCCCCTAAATTTAAAAGTATCAATAAGTAACAGAAGATTAAACAATGAAAAGCAACGAATCGAAAGATTAAACAACAAAAATTAAAAATAAACTGTAAAAAAATACCTCATAAAGAAGATCACAAAAAAAGGATTCAGAGGAGGGTTTCGGAGAGAAAGGGCAGAAGGTTGCTGTTGAATCGTGTGTGCTGCAAGACAGAGAAAGAGAAAGACAGGAGATAGAGAGAGAGAGAGTATCAGGCAAGGGGAGTTGGGCAAGGGAGGGGAAGGGGTTGGGAAGAGAGAGAGAAGTGAAGAGTTGGTTTCTTGGGAGACGTGTATAGCGTGTTGGGGAAGCCTCCGAAAAATTAAAAATTTGAAACAATTATTTGAAAATTTTTGAATAAATCGTTTAATAAAAAAAGTGTTACAATAAAATAAATAAATTTGTAACATATTTAACTAAAAAAATATCTATAAAATCCTAGCATAAAACAAATAAAATTAAATAAATCTAAATCATACCTAACCAAAAATAATAAACTGGTAAATGTACAAGGTTGTAATATTATCTAAAAATTGGTGACCTTATTCAAATAGTGGTTAACTTAATAAATATAATATTAATCAAAAAATGGTAATCTTACCCACAAAATTTGCTAAACCTAACCCCAATTTGTGGTATCCTTTTCTAAAATAGTGGTAATATGTTTAAAAAAAATTGTAATATCCCCATAAATTACAAATAAATATTAACCAAAATGAGGTACACTTACCCTAAAAGTGGTAAATTTTTCCAAAAAATAAAAATAAATTAATATTCGATCTCATGAATATAATAAAACACATTAGAAGTTGAATCTATCAACACTTATATTTTGTATGACTATGAAAAGTATACAAAATGAGATTTAATTTAATCAAAATAACATTCAATTATGAGATGTAAAAAAATTATGTTTTGTAATCAAATTAACATTCAATTATGTGTTCTAACCATTTTAAAGGTAACAATCTATACCAAATAAGTGGTAAACGTAATCCCAAGTTGTAAAATTAACCACAAATTAGTGACTTTGTTATAATAATAATTGTAATGTTATCTAAAAGAGTGATAATCTTACCCCCAATATGTGCTAAACTTATTACTCCCACTCTTAAAGATCCATAATGGAGAGAATGTTGAATGATATTTGATTAATTTGTGTTCTTACCATTTTAAAGGTAACAATCTTTACCAAATAAGTGGTAAATGTACCACTTGAATGATCTTCACTTTTTCAATTCTGTGAAGTCAACAACTAGGAAGTTGAATATCATTCCCCACCCCCAAAGCTTACATCAAACAATTTTATCACATGTTTAATTATTTAATTGAATTTAATATCAAGTCGAGACTAATTTTATATTATATTATATCCAAAAAAAATTTAGTTATATTAAATAGAATAGTAAATTTTAATTTTAATTCATTTAACTTTTAACCTTTATTAAAGTCCATTTTTTTAAAAAAATCCATAATAAATTAAAATTTTTTGTATGTCATAATTTCAAAAATAACATGTTATGTGAACATAAGAAAACAATGATTATAATATACTGCACATCTTTTGCACATCTTTGAAAATCACCCAACATTTGCAATCCGCCCAAGATGTTTTAATTTTGACATAATAGTTGGAAAAAAAATCTGTTTTTAAGTAGGTAATATAATTTTTGTGTAATAAATGGCATTTAATTGTGAAGTAAATGTAAAACCACTGTTCCAACTATTATGATTTTCTTAACACAATAACAAATGGAAGTCAATCACCAATTATAGCCTGCATTTCTTCATCAATCTTAAAATCTCCATTATTTCATCACCCATCTAACTTCAATCCAACATATTTAACGATCTTGTCTTGATCATCCATGCAATTAAGTGGAATTCAAGGTATTGGAAGATTCAAATCAAACAAGGTAAGTATTTAATGATTTTTTCTCCGTAGATGTTTGTTATTACTTGTGTTATGTCCACAACTCTTATCTTCTTATTTTGATAGGTAGAAATATTAGTCATTTCTTAAAGATGAAATTGTTAATTATTTGTCCTTAGGTATAATCAACACAAATGGAAAAAGGAAAGGAGGTTGTTTTAAACTTAAACAGTGATGTAGCAGATGACATATTGCATGATTATGAAAATGATGAATATCTAGACTTCCATCAGAAAAGCAAGGATGAGTTAGCATCCAATGAATCCATTGCAAACAAGGATGAGTTAACATCAATTGAAGACGTTGCAATGTGGAAAGATTTAACATCTACAGAATTCCTTGCAATGACATTTATATCACATGAAGATGCTGGACAATTTTATAACACATATGATAGATGTGTGGGTTTTAGTGTTCGTAAGGATGACCTAAAGCATGACAAGAACAACATGCCAATTTCAAGACGGTGGATTTGTTCGAGAGAAGGCTATCGAGCGACAAAGAATGCAGAACGTGTAGAGCGATCAAGGGAACCACGAGGGTTAACACGACTTGGATGCAAGGCAACATTTTGAGTGAAGTTTGATAGGAAGACACAAAAATGGGTTGTAAAAGAGTTTGTAATGGACCACAACCATGAATTGGTTCCACAACATGGTGTTCCATTTCTCCGATCACATAGGCGTGTCAAGAGCCCTGACAGAGCACAAGCTATATCATTGCGCAATGTTGGTATGTGTACAAGTTATATTAGGGATTTCATGTTGCAACAATCTGGAGGATATCAAAATGTTGGGTTTACTACAAAGGATCTCTACAATGACATGACATCCTACCGTAGAAAAGAGTTGAGAGATGGTGATGCGGAGGGCGCATTAGCCTACTTGAGCGCGAAGGAAGAGCTAGACCCGCAATTCTATTTCAAGTATTCTGTCGCCGAAGACAATTCGTTGAATTGCTTGTTTTGGGCTGATTCGACATCTCGACTAGATTACAAGTGCTTTGGTGAGGTGATGACGTTTGATACTACATATCGAACAAATGCATATAAGAAGCCTTTTGTGATATTTGCAGGTGTTAACCACCACAACGCTACAACTATATTTGGGTGCGCATTAATTTCAGATGAGACGATTGATACATATGTGTGGGTATTGAATACCTTTTTTCATGCAATGGAAAACAAGATGCCTGTATCTGTTATTACCGATGGAGATAAAGCAATGGTTGATGCAATTGAAAGAGTATTTCCTCAAGCGACGCATCGCTTATGTAGATGACATTTGTCAAGAAATGCCTTCACAAATATAAATACTGAATATTTTGTCAATGCATTCAAGAGGTGCATGTGTGGTCGATGTACTCGGAAGAATTTGAAAATGAGTGGAAATCAATGGTCGAATCATTTGGACTGGAGGATAACAATTGGATAGCGGAAGTTTATGCAAAGCGATTCAAATGGGCTGAGGCGTACTTGCGAGGAAAATTTTTTGTCGGCTTAAAAAGCACGCAACGATCTGAGAGTATGAATGCCTACCTTAAACGCTTTCTAAAAACAAGCAAACAATTATTCGAGTTTGTTAGGCACTATGACAGGGGCTTGTCAAGGATCAGGGAGTGTGAGGCCAATGATGACTTTGAGTCGGAACATTCTAGGCCAGTGATGCAGACAACACTTAGATGCTTAGAGCAACATGCTGCTACTCTATTTACCAGAAAGATTTTCTTCAAGGTCCGTGATAAGATACAAGAAGAAGCTGTATTTTTTGTCGTGGATAAGATCGCGATTGATAGTCATCGGAGTTACTATTTGTCTCGATTCACAAAACCACAATCAAGATGGATTGTGGAATATTATCCTCAAATTCATGCGTTTAAATGCAATTGCATGAAATTTGAGTCTTTTAGGATTCCATGCTCTCACATGATCGCGGTCATGAAGTATGAGCACATACAAGAGTTTCCTCATTCCATGGTGATGGATAGGTGGACCATTAAAGCAAAAGCTGGGTATACATGTGCACACGAATGTGGTAATGTGCAGCCGGATGTGTCAATTCCTACACGTTATGCTGGACTTATGTCAACGTGCAGCCAAATGTGTTATTATACTTCACAGTCGCTCTCAGACTCAAATGACTTGAGGAGTACGGTGCAACAAAGAACTTCTCTTCTTAAAGCCCGTCATGAGTCACTTGGCAAACACGATGCAAATGTGACGACTACACAATTCGGTGTGAATGATCCAAAGATTGTAAAAACCAAGGGTACTCATAGTCGTGCACAAAAGAATATTCCAATCAACCCACGAAGATGTAGTAAATGCAGGGGCACTGGCCATACTGTTAGAAAATGTTCACTCTTGATGTCTCAATCCAATGATCCATTCGAGGACATGCCTTTTTCACAACCAGTTGGATCACAACAACCACGGGACATTCCCTTTTTACAACTTAGTGGATCAGACCAGCCGTCCCACATGCCTTTTTCACAGCATGGTGGATCGCAACAATCTATGCCATCATCAAAAAAGGATGACCGTTGCATTCCCTTTGTCAATGAGGGTATCCTCAACTATCAGGTTCATATAATACTCTTTGGATGTTTATATTTTTTTTCATATGTACTCATTCCTTGTTATTTTAGGATGAAATGTCAAGCTTTGATTCTACCCTTCAATCACAATACATCAACACTAGTTTCAGTAATATGGAGGTAATTACAAATATTATAAATTTTATCCCACAAATTTTGTTTTTTCACTAGTGTCATCTAACCATAAATTTATGCTATCATAGTGGGCACCAAGATCATGGAGGAAGATGGGTTGATGAAATTTTACTTTTTTTGCCTTTTGAATAAAAAGGTTTAATTTACATTCTCCATTCCAAGTTTTTTTTTTCACTTAGATATACCCTTATTTTTTTTTTAGAGAACTTGAGAGACAATATTTTTGATTAAAAATTAAATTAAACCTAGCTTGAGGGAAGTATTTACCTTACCCTCGATGCAATCACGTGAACAGTAGCTAAGAGAGCCAAGATGAGCAATGTGTAGCAGCTATTTTGAGCATTCCAGCATTTCAAAAATAACAGCTGTTGGTAATTGACAGATGCCCAATATTGATTTTTCTGTGCAAAGTCTGCTCCTTGTCATTGCAGCTTGAATTCTAGCATGTCTTCTCCATCTTCCCCTATCAAGTTGTTTGACTTTGGGGCAGCAGGGGTGGGAGTAGAGGAGGTGCTGCCTACTGGAGAAGGGACACTTCCTTGCTCTGATTGTTCTAAGCTTTGTACTTTTGACTCCCCTGACATTGGATCAACTTTAATTACAAAATTTCTATCTGGCCTTTTCTTCCTGGATGATATTTTGTCAGATCATGCTTAACTGTGCTGACACACCAATAACATTCTCATTCCTACTGACCATTCAACTTATGTATTAAATGAAACTTATACATTATGCATGCTGACATTCTTTTTCATTGTCGTTGTGATAGTAGTATCTTCCTCATTAAACACAACCAATCAATATGTCTGTGAGGGTTAAGTTAATGTGCTGGTAACAATTTGGTGTTCCATGATATGTTTTCCATACAATGAAAAGTTTTATTCATGATAGTCTATGCAACAAATACATTTTCGGATTACTTAAAGTGAAAGGCCTTTGTTGTAAAAATACTTTTACTGTCCAACATTTATTGGTTTAGTAATTTTTTGACGTTGTTAGATTTAAGTTGATGTTGAATCTATAGAGAACTTTAATCTTAGACCGCAACAATTTAATTTGTCGTTGATCTTGCATTAAAAGTTGTCTCGTATGTAGATTGAGAGTGAAAGGGGAAGTATGAGTATGAGAAGCACAGTCACAGACTCCTTGGTTGGCGAAAGAGTCTGCAAATGCATTTCTTTCCTTATAGGAATGCTCCATTTCCACAAGAACCAAGCTCATTTTATATATAAAGAATAAACAATCTTTTGAGGCAATATTATCACGTTTTTTGGGTTAGATTACCATTTTTTTGATAAGATTACCACTTTTTTGAGTGAAAGATGACCGTGTTGAGGTAAACGTATCATTTTTTTTTTGATTAAGAGTACCACTCTTTTCGTTAATATTACCACTATTTTCGTAGACATTACAACTATTTTGGTTTCGGTACCACTATTTTGGATAACATTACCACTTTTTGGGTTAAAATTACCACTATTTTGATTAAGAGTACCACTCTTTTAGGTAAGATTACATGTTGAGGTAAAACCATTTTATTGGTTATTTTTTGGTTAACATTACAATTGATTAGGTTAACATTACTTTTGGTTAAGATTACACTTTTTTGGTTAACATTACAATTCTTTTGATTAAGATTACCATTTTTTTCTTTAAGATTACCACTGTTGAGTTAAGAGTACCATTTTTTTTTTCATAAAAACCCATTATTTGAGGCAAGATTACCACTATTTTAGTTAAGAGTACCATTTTTTTCATAAAAGTACCATTTTTTAGGCAAGATTACCACTATTTTGGTTAAGAGTACCTCTATTTTGGATAATATTATCACTTTTTTTGGTTAAGATTACCACTATTTTGGTTAAGAGTACCACTCTTTTGGTTAACATTACCACTCTTTTCGTAGACATTACCACTATTTTGGTTTCTATACCACTATTTTGGATAACATTACCAATTTTTTGGTTAAGATTACCACTATTTTGGTTAAAAGTACCACTCTTTTAGATAAGATTACATGTTCATGTAAGACCATTGGTTATTGGTTAACATTTTGATTAGGTTAACATTACTCATTATTACACTTTTTTTGTTAACATTACATTGATTAGGTTAACATTACTCATATAGGAGATTACACTTTTTTTGTTAACATTACAATTCTTTTGATTAAGATTACCATTTTTTTTCTTTAAATTACCACTGTTGAGGTAAGAATACCATTTTTTTGGTTAAGAGTTTCTTCATAAAAAGCCCATTATTTGAGGCAAGATTACCACTATTTTGGTTAAGAGTACCTCTGTTTTGGATAATATTATCACTTTTTTGGTTAAGATTACCACTATTTTGGTTAAGAGTTTTGGTTAACACTATCATTATTTTCGTAGACATTACCACTATTTTGGTTAAGAGTACCACTGTTTTAGATAACATTACAATTTTTTTGGTTAAGATTACCACTGTTTTGGTTAAGAGTACAACTCTTTTAGGTAAGATTACTTGTTGAGGTAGGACCATTTTATTGGTTATTTTTTGGTTAACATTACATTGTTAACATTACTTTTGGTTAAGATTACATTTTTTTGGTTAACGTTACCAAACTTGTGATTAACATTACCACTTTTTTTTGTGAAGTACCACTTTTTTTTTTGTTAATATTACCATTATTTAGTTACTATTACCATTATTTTGATAATGGTTCAAGTGTAGGTTTGCCATCAATCAAGTGGATCCGATCAAGTTAGCAATCAACAGTGGGATCAAGTGAGGTTAGCGATCCTTGATCGATCAAGAGTGGGATCAAGTGAGGTTTGCGATCAAGATTGGGATCAAGTGACCAAGAGTAGCTATCAATAGCTTCACACCGATAGGTGCAGCAGATCAATAGTGGGAACAAAGGATTTTTTTTTTTTAAATCTCAAATTTTATTGCATAAATCTCAAAATTACAAGAATAAAAAAAAAATAGAAACTGTTTAACCGAAAAAACATAATCTGTTTTAACATAAAAACCGAAAAACCAGAAAACTGTATTTCTGATTTATAACAGAAAACAGAACAACAAAGCAAAACAAATTTTCTATACAAATGCAATATTCCTGAAACTACTGGGTAACATCCTACCAACTCAATCCCAGCAAACCAGACCAGTTTAACTACTCAATCAACTGCACCAGTACACAGAACAGACTGCAGCAAAGCACTAGCTCCATTCTGCCATCTTCATCTCAGCATACCAATCTATTCCAATTTTCAACTGCTCAGCAATCTTAGTACTAAATTACCACAACCATGCTTATCCCAATCATTATTATTCTCATTTTACGTATAAAGAACAAAGATATTTTAGATTTTTGACAAAAACACTACTGCTAGTTCAACTATAATTGCATACAATTGTCACTACTGCTACTTCAACTATTGTATCAAAAACCAACAACTAAAATTACATACAATTGTCACTTTAGTCTTTGCTTTTCATAAAAAAAGACTCAATTCTATCCAACCTACTACCCATCCTCTTCAGAGACTCCTTTATTTCATTTTGAGAATATTCAAATTCCTCCATCTTTCTACCCAATCGTACCAGCAACATTCCATATACCTACAATGCATCAAGAGGAAGACCATATGTGGAAGAATTTGGGACACCAGCTGTGGAAGAATTTGGTACACCAGCGGTTGAAGAATTTGGGACATCCTAGATTTGGGCTTCATCATCCTCAGCTTCAACTTCATTCTCGACTTGTGGCTGTGGTTGCTATGTTGTATTCTTCTTCCCTTGCGCCAAACTCTTCTTTATTGTCCCACCATAAATTGGATTCATGGGAGTGGAATAAGTGTCACTTGAGTGAATCACAACTCCATAATCCTCCATAGTCTTTGAAATCAAAATTGGGAATGGGAGACATCGTCGCCTATCCTTTATACCTTATACCGAAATAATTTCATCAACTATTAAACAAGGTAAATCTATACATATACCCTTTCCAATGGCATACAAGAGATGAGCTCGATGAAGTCCAAACTTAGCAGTATGTCCTTTTGGTATAATATTGTACCCCACTATAAGATTTAACATCCTATATTTGGGAGTAAGGTCTTGCTGAAAAAATTCTGGATCGTCAACACTCTCACTAAATTTATTAGGTATACCCTCAATTTCTGCATGAACATCTTTCAGCTTAAGTATGTCCTTAAAATTCTTGAATGGATAGGTAAGGGTATTATTAGAAATGAAGGGTCGGCGAACTCCCAATATTTTTGAAACTAACTCTAGAGTTACTTCAAAACTTACGTTCCTCACAAGGGACTTAAACTTGTAATCATCTCTATCAATATCATGCATATTAGAATATAATATCTTCACCAATGTATTATATGTTTTATCCGTCTTCTTGATATCTACCGCAGAATTCCATTGATGAAGAGAAAAAATAACATCACATCCTGCCTCTTTTAATTGATCTAGTAAAACACCCCTCTCCAATAACAAAGGCCTATAATTAATGTAGTTCTCATACCACTGTTTGCAATCTTTGTTGAAGAAAGATATTTCCTCATCACATATGGGGTTGGATGAACTTGGTGGATGATTTACAGTGGGATCAACTGGATTGAAGGAGGTGGGATTGGTGGAGGTGTAATCAACAGTTGGATCCATGGAGGAAGGATGATTACATTTCTTCTTCTTCGAGGAGGAGGAGGGAGGATCATTACAACTTTTCTTCCTCTTCTTTTTTCACTGGTATCCACAACTTTTGGCCTATATTTCTTTCTACCGGTCATTCTACTGTAACAAAAAAAAAAAATCTACTCAAAAAAGCAATAACATGGAAAATTATCTATTATTTTGAGCAATAACAATTGAAGATGTGAGGAAGATAGGATTGCTTGAACCATCACTCACAAAACCACAATTCGTTCAACCCCAAAACACATCCCTTATGCAACTATTTGTACAAAAATTTTATGAAATTCAGAGAGACAGACACAACTATGTATAAAAAATTATGACGAAATAAACTTGTTTTTTTGCTAATTAAACAAAAAAAAGAAAAGAAAAGAAAACTACCATAGAGGAGCCGAATTCTCATGACAATATACACCCCACACGCAAGTTAAACAACCACGACACCCCAAGTCGTAGGCACCTTTCTCTCCCTTCTCTGATGGAAAAACACGATGCAAGCTGTTTCGAGACGATTAGGGCGCCAAACTTTGAAGCACTCACCTGATTTAGGATTTTAGGTATGCAATCAGGATGAGTTTTCACGAATTTGAGCTTAGATTTGGGGTTAGATCACTGATTTAGGGTTAGATAGTTGGTTTAGGGTTAGATGGTTGATTTAGGGTTTGAGGAGTTGGGTTTTCGGTTTGCTGTGCTTGGGGGGAATAGAAGAAAAAGTTTGATCGCTAGTGATCGATTAAACTTGGATCCAGATCACGCGATTGGATCCGGGGATTGGATCCGGCGATTGCGAATAGAAGAAAACGTGATCGCTATAGTGAGCAATCACACTTGAATCCAGCGATCAGGAATAGAAGAAAATGTGATCGCTATAGTGAGCGATCACACTTGGATCCAGCGATCACAATTGTTCCTTTGAGCATCCAGATTTTATCTTCAGTAAATATCACTTATACCTCAAAATTTTCACTTTTTTTTTCAATTTTTGCCTCATATTTTTCATATATTACACCCTCAACTATTAATTAATTTCATATTCCCCCAATTTATTTTACCTAATTTAATTTAACATATTTGATAACTTTGTTATAATTTTTTTAGCGTTAAAACAAATGTTGTAATAATTTTACCTTTCCCCCAAATTATTTTACCCATTTTAATTTAACATATTTGATAACTTTTTTATAATTTATTTAGCGTTAAATACAAAAGTTGTAATAATTTTACCTTAACCCAAAATATAACCCCAATTTTTTTTGATAATGTAACATTTTAATAATAGCAATGTGCTAAACTTTAATTGTAATTTAGCCTTGTAAACTTAATAACCTAATCCTACCAATGGACTTTGGTCCAATGGTACTCCTATAAGAAGGTTTTGTCTTCTTGAGGTCAAGGGTTAAAACCCTCTTTTCTCTCCCCTCCCAAAAAAAAAATATTACTCTTTTAAAAAAGAAAAAGAAAAAAAATAAAAATTAATAACCTAATCCTAACCTCTAATATTTCTAAAATTTAATGTCACTGTAAAATTTTTCTTATATTTTTTTTTCACGTTTAAATATGATAAATAATTATAATTTTTTAAAACTAATTTTAGTTATTGAAATTTATTATTATTTTTTTATTTAGGTTTAAATCAGATAAATAATTATCATTTTTTAAAACTAATTTTAATTTCTATTATATCTTCTTCTTTTTTAAGTGTGTAGCGCTTGTATTTATTTTTAAAATATATACCGGTTAAACCGGTTATAAGTTTTGATAAGTTTATATGGGTACAAGTGTCAACGTTATATTCTTTTTTTATTTTCGGTATCGTACCGAATTTCACTTTTTGGTATTGAAGCCAACTCCCTCAAATTCACCTCCAACTCCCTCAAATTCACCTCTGGGAATTATATTCTTAAAAATGTAGATAAGAAAAGATGTAGTAACCTCTCTCTAGCCCCAGCTATAGGCGAAGGAAGTCTTGTACACTGAGGGTGTTGGATTTAGGCATTAGATGTGAAATTGGACTAATTAATTTGATGAGCAAATAGGTGATAAACACAACCATGCATATAGGTCTATAGCTTTGTGAGAGGGACTTGAATTTTATCTCGATGCTCGGTGTCTTTTGATTTCGCGGCCGGTGGATTCGAGTTTATCTCACAAGAATGCTTTGCAAAGGTGTATTGAGCATGCAAAGCTTTGGCTTTTGAAGTCTGATAAGCCCATTGAAGAAAATTCAGCCATTACCTGTATGAATTAGTTTTTCTAATTTGTCAATTTACAAATTTGGGGATTTCTTTATGTTCTTTAATTGATGATTTATTTTGTAGATTTTGGGTTGAGAGATCTTGAAAGATTTTCAAACTAGCTGCAAAAAAAAAAGAACTGGAAGAGCTTGTCTAGTTAATTTTAGTGCAAAAGCCAAGAGTTAATGCAAAGGTCAGTGTATCAATTACTATTACTTTTACTATTATATCAAATATTTGTTTTGAAGTATTTTGTATGGTTCTTTGCATGTTCAACTATTTTCTGGTATTATGTTTCTAAATCATTGTTTGATTACTGTTTAAATGAAAAAAAAAATATTTTTAATGAGTTGGAGTATTGTTGAACCAATACTGTGCAAACCAGGTTTTTATTGAATTGATAGTTTATCAATTCCTATGTTTTAGTTTATTAATACCTATATTTACGTTAAAATTTTCTATGTTGATGTTTCTTTATTTTATTACAACGGGATAAAATATAAATTGCCATATGATTTGTAATTGTCACATTCTTCTAAACTTGCTCTATATATTCTTAAATTGACAACATAGTTTGATAGCAATCCTAGGTCCACATGAAAACCAATTGAATACCAAGAAATACATGGAAAAACTAAAATTGTATAATAATGTCGAATATTTCAGTCATTAGTACTTGTTGTAGAAAAGATTATACTTTTAATGCTGGAAGAAATAGTCTAAACACCATATATTGTAAAAAACATTTGAAAAAATTAAAAGATTAAGTGCCTTTTTTCTTGGTGTTTTAATTATTCACTTACCTTTACAAAAAATAATTCAATTTTATTACAAAAAAAAATTTTATTACTCATCAACTTTGTATTTCAAATAAATTTAATAACAAATTAATGAACTAAATTTTTTAGTTTCAATAAATGTCATAATAGAACATGAATTTTGGTTGTAAAAATTAAAATATTTGATATTCTATCTTTGATTAGAGTATTTTTTTTATCTAAATATAACATTTTAAACTTGAGGTGTTTAAATATTACACATTTACAAACTTCAGGAGGTTTGAGTATAATTTATTAACCGATATAGTAACAAATATTGACAACAAGGGTCTCTAAGTATTAAAAACATACAAATCTCAGAGATCTGTGTATAATATTTCAAATATCAGCAAATTTCAAGAAATTGAGTGTAATTCTCCCTAGCTAAATTTAAAAGAGTATATTTTATAGGCAAGGGAGACACGTAATGATGGAAGGTGATTTCCATTTTTTTTTAACTTAATATTATACGTTAATCTCTTATTTAAATATAGAATTGGAATTAAGTCAATGATCGAACTCACGCATACTCTAACCTGATCCAAACACAATATAATTGTGATAGGATATACTATACAGTAGTAAGTTAATTATTATCAACGATATATAGATTAAATAGAAATTAATTGTTTAATCCAATCCAATTTTATAACCGAACAAAACATGCCTATATTCTATGAACTAGTATGCAACATCAAGGGCAAAAACAAGACAGTAAACACATCAAACAAGGATTTGAATGTTTCGACAATACAGAAATAGCAAAGATACAGCTGCACCATTCAGTCTAGTGTAATTGGTGATGCATGGCTCAATTTGTGAATAAGCAGCTGGGCATTATTGTACGGTTCTTAAGAGATACAATTTTACCCTAATTAATTGACTTTGTCCAGAAAAAAAAATACTTTTTTTTAAAATAAACATGATTTTTTATGATTGGTATGTGCCATGTCTGCTCGAGAACTAAATAAATATGCTAAGAAAAAAATATACAAACTAGGTTTATGAACTTATTAACTTCACGAGGTTGGTAATTTTAACTCACTCTCTATTCTATTTTTAATAAATATAAAGAACTATTTATTATTATAAGATTATTTTGTTCTTAGAATAGAGAGGTTATTAGAGTTATATAAAAAAAAATTATTTTCTATTTTAAATTTTTATTAAATATACTTTAATTCTTTTAAATAGTGTACTATTAAAAATCCCATAAAAAGAGAAACATGGTACAAAGAGTCTGATTTTCCAGCGAATCTCTGAACATAGAAGATAGCCCAATCCCACGACACAAGGTCCAACGCCCCATCGTTACTCTCTCTCTCTCTCTCTCTCTCTCTCTCTCTCTCTCTCTCTCTCTCTAAGTATGCAATTTTGATTTAAATTTAGTTTGAATTTAAATTGGATTTATTGATATAAATTAATATTTTTATCAGTAATTTAAATTCGGACTCGAATTTATTATATTCTGTTTAATTGATTCGAATTTAAATATATTAATAGCTGATCAAATTATAATTTAATCTAAATTATACATTTATGTTTTTATAAATATAGGATAAGATCAAGTGAATAGATTTAATTTATTTAATCAGATGGAATCTCTAATTCTTAAAAAAATTGACTATAAATTTTTAAAAAAATTATCAAATAATCAGGCCAAATGCGGATTGAAACTTTCTGGTCACATTCTTATTGAAAGGGATTAGAATTGATCCAAGCCCAATTGGGCAAGATACATAGACTTTATCCTTTTCGTCTTCTTCAAACATAACAAATCAGTATTTGTCGATACGATATTATTAGCCCCTCCAATGAAACTAACCATGTGGCATCATGGGTTATTGTTGATTAATGTTGTTAGAGACTAAATTCTGATATGAAAGTGGTCTAATTTATGCCTTCGGCATAACGAGTATGCTCCAATTTCATTGTGAAAACCTTAGATTTTGTAAGATTTAATTCTAAAATTTTGATACCTAAGTACCATTTAATAACGGTTTTTAAGAATTTTTTTTTTACTTTTAAAATTTTTTTAATCTATATTTTATTTTTTATTTACATTTGGACCCAAAAACTAATGTGGGAGTGCCTATATATATATATATATATATATATATATATATATATGTGGAGAACACGATTGAGACTTTCCCAATCGAATTAGTCAGATTGTCAAATCTTACAGTCAATAATAATCTGACATTACCTGTACAATACTGCATTGTTTTGGGCAAGTGGTTCTGCACTGCCATCCCAACTTGCTTTTTAATCAAATTGTTTCTTTTCAACGACAATCACGCCCTTTGTTTACAGATTAAGTGGGCCCAGTTATAGTACTGAAATTTTGATATCTTTTTTATCTATTAAAAAATATAATAAGTATTTTTTTAATTTTGTATTATGTTATCAATAATTATAAATTAATTAAATCAAAATATATGACTACAAATTAATTTTCGTAGAATACCAAATTTCTTTTCATAAGACCATACATTAAAATGTTAATTATTTATTGATATTTTATTTTATTGAGATGTTGTGCAATGGAATGTATCATTAAATTTAAAATCAGAATTGAGTTCATAGCACTCGAACACTACTAAAAGTATAAAATTGTATTTTCAAGCACTAATAAAAGTTAAAATCTTATTATCAAGAAAAAAATAAAAAGAAGAGAGATTAATTTTTCAGGTTGGTAAGTCATTGCAAAGTTAGAATAAAATCTTGATCTTGATTGGGCAAATTAGACACGTCATCTTATATTGGTTAATGGAATGTGACGGGACATAATTTGGTAGTTCAATCAATGAAAGACACGTGAACCAAAATAGGACCCACCTTTTACATGTCATTCCTCGAGTAGATATAGACCGAGAAGCAAACTTAGGTGGTGTTTGGTTTGAGGGATAAACAGGGATAAGATTAGTTATTGATTCATTGAACACCCGAGAAAGTGTATACCCCGGGCTCGAGCAACTCAACAGTTCTCCTTCCATTGATGGGGCGCCACAAACGTCATTCAAAATGTCTGATAGAACATGGAATAGAGTATGTTGGCTATGTTGCCACTCTTCGCGTGGGGAACTAGTAAAGAGTTGCATTAATATTTGGCGAGGGTCATGCCTCTCTGTAGATTAATCAGATGATACACGCAAGAGGTGCCATCATCTAATGTTTGACCTCGAACAAGGTTATAATTACACAATTAACCCCAATCAGCAACAGGTTATCCATAGGCCTAGTAAATGCATGGCTTGACGACATCTTAGGCAAGATGAGGACAACTTCTGATGAGGTAGCCAATGACAGGACTACCCTGATAAAGAATTTTACTCCAAAAAGATTATCAAACTTGTTGATTCGATGTGATTGGGAAATATCTATGTCAGCACCCCCTCAAGGAATAAATAGCCTAAGGGATTAAGTATGCATGTGTTAACCAGCTTTACACAATAGCATTCATATACTCTTTCTTTATCTAACTTTTGACTCATATTCTTATAATAAAAATGAATCCATATTGATTTTGGCTTTCTTGAAAAAGTATAATGCGATCTTTCTGAAAAATACTTGATTTCTCTATTCACTTGCGTTTAGAGTTCACAAACCCTAGATTTTTGAATGATGAATGCTTGAAATATTGCTCTATGATCTCATGCATGTTTTCATTATTCTTTTGTTGGATTTATGACTATCAACATATTGTTGTTTGCATTCCTTGATCTGATTTTAAAAAGATGCATTAATCTCATGAATTACTGGTTTATTGAACTTGAATGCACCTGACTTATATCGCTAAGAGTGTAGATATTTAACACCCCAAATTTTATAATCTGGACATTACCTATCTACAAACCATTCAATTATAAGAACAATTAAAATCATCCAAAATATAAAAAAACCATTCACCACTTATCAATCATAAATCAACTCCCAAAACTAAGCAAGTAAATTGCCAAGTTTACATTCAAAACATTTAACTAATACCAAGTCTTAAAATAAATAACAAACTATGGAATGTTTATTACATCACCAAGGAATCCATTCTAAAAATCCATAAACTAAAAGAACAACCCTAAGCTTTGGCTCCGAGATCTCCATCCTGATCAATCTCAGTCTTGAAGTCCACCTGTTCATTCAACTCAATATCCTCCTTAGTTCCAAAATTTGAAAGTGTGTGTTGTAAGTGGTGAGTCAAATCCCGTTGGAAAATTCCTCTAATATCCAAGCATGGTTTTCAAAACTTAGAATATGAAAGTTTCTTTTGAAAAATATTATATATAACTTTTGGAAGTAAAATAACGTCAGTTATAACGATCTCAAATTTATAGAATGAAGTAATTTAATAACAGAAGTAAACATTTATAAATCAAAGTAAATAAATAATAATTCAGTAAACATCATCTCAAATATCTCATGTATGTTGGTTATTTCTCAAAAATCTACACAACAAACGTATCTCGTTCACCCACTACAAACACAAATAATCTCAATCATTCCCAATATGACAACATCACAAACCACTTTAGAAAGGGCATGCACAATCTCACACGACATTGACAAATTCGTTTTCAGGAAATGTATATTGTCCCTCAGCCACATACCTACGTGAACAATAGTGGGTGATCTCTCAAGGAACAACCCCCTACAAGTGTTAGACAACCATCTCACCTCCACTGGGATAGACTAACCTTTAACGCTCTTTGGCAGTTTTCAAAGGCAATCCAAGTCTGTCATACCCAAACCATACAAGATATAAAAATCACAACTTTTCAAAAACCATATACTCAACCAATCACAATCTCCATCAAAATCCACGTATCACAATTTCATAATTCTCAATGAAGAAGAATAAAAGAATTAAAATATGTAAGAGACGATATCGAGAAAGTCTTCATTATTACGATATCAAAATCTCTAGGGTTTGCCAAAAAAATCTCAATTTCTTGGAGATAAAACGAGTGTTTGAGTATAAACATGATTTAGTGTAGAAGTAGAAGTTATAAATCAAGAATCAATTATTTTCACATAAAAAAAATGTATTTGACAAAACTAGGGTTTGGGGAAATCAATGACAATTTTTTTTTTAATATAAAACATATATTTTGTTCAAAACAACTTTTCAATCGGAAAGAAATTAAGAACTAACAATTATTTGGCATATAATCATCAAGAAGATTAAAAACATACATAAATATAATTCCTAACTTCAATGAAAGAATTCAAGAAGAATCCTCTACCTCAATCCAATATTTAATGTAAACCCTAGCATGTGTGAATCAATCCCAATGCAAGATTCCCTTTGAATCTCGCTTTTTCTCTTTCTCTCTCACTCTGTCGAGGTTTCTAGGGTTGAAAACTAATGAAATATGACTAAATGGAAATACTTAGATATCTATAGGGTCAGAATTTGAACAGTCTATGCGAGCATGATCGTTGTTGATGATGCACAAAATAGGTTATGCACAATCAAATAAGTCGAGTTTATGATGCAAGGTAATTAATGGAGTAATTATTAGTAAAAGACAAAAATTGGGTGATTGGGCCTAGTTGAACTAACCACTAAAGGCAACGACAGTGGCCGGATAACTTTATAAATGAGAGAATAAAGTAGTAGGTGAGGAAGAGATAGACAACAAGAGTAAGCTGAAGGTGTGATGTGTGAGAGATGTATCCCCTGTGTAAAAGGGTTTACAATTTATAGACATAGTACCTTAGCTTGAGGCGGTGATGTGAAGGTCCAGTAACTAAGTTTTCAGGGAGGATAGCCACAGTTAAGGATAGACACTATCTTGCAGTAATGGTTATACCGATGATTCCTCTCATACGTGCATTGACCTTTGCTGGACTCTTAATCTTTGGACTGGGCTGAGGCCATGGACTGAGCCTGACTTGCCTTTAACTGATTCGGGATCAACCCATGAATTGGGCCTAGGCCACCTGGATTTGGGCTCATCAGTTGTCAAAATCATACTTGCGTTTGAACGCACAATTGGTGTTCGAACATACCTCATTTGAATGTAAGTGGCATTTCAACGTTCCTTGATCCCAGTATCTTAATTTTTGTCAGATTTTCTGTCATAAACAAACTAATATAGCTAAGCCTCGTTCAAACGTGATTTGGCGTTCCAACGTAAGTCTCAATTCTTGTCAGAACTTCCAACATAATTTTGACCTATTTAGAAGCCAATTCACAAAAAATTTATGAAACACACTTCTGTAAATCTTGGGATCTAGTTTCTACTATCAAAATTTTAGGTTGGTCTGATATCAAACTAAAAAGTTATAGTTAAAATACTACACCAATATCTAGTTATTCTCTTCCTAACTCCCCCCTACAATAATTATAAGATCTCAAATATCTAATATCTTCTAATATAACCTATATAAATTATCCCTAACTCATTATTTATACATGCAACACATAGAACTTTATATATATATATTTATAATACACGAGGGTTTACAAGACATGTTTGCTATCTCGAAGGATTTCAAGGATTCCTACCATTCATAGTGGATGTGTTTGGTTCCTTATGGGGTTCCAAGGATTTTCATTATTTATTTACGTTGACTGAGGTAGAGGGTTAGTAGATGTGTTTGATTCCTTGCGAGGTTCCAAGGGTTTCTACTACTCCTTGGGAAAATTGGTTAGATATTGATACACCAGAATTGGTTCTTCCTAAAATCCCTCTGGGGTTTGACATGATTTTTGATTGTGATGTTGTGGACTAGATGTATTTCAATGTGTTAAATTCTTACTAATCAGGTTACTTACTCTCTTGACTATATTCTTGAAATACCCCACTGCAAGAATACATTTATGAAATTGCATTAATTAGATGTTTTTGTTCAAATGTCATATAATTATTTTGGAAATTGTGATCTGAATATTTTTTCATGTTTTCTAAACCTTGTGTGGGCTTGGAAATTTTTTCTCTACTAAACTAGTTGTGCTCACCCATTCCTTAACATTTTTCAAAAATAGGTAGAGAGACTAAGACATGTTTAGGTGAGAATGTTGAATTGGAGTTGGATACGAATCAGAGTGTCAAAATCGAATTCAATTATTGAAAGACGTGATATAGTTTTATTTTAGTATTTCCTAGATGTTTGCATTAAGTTTTATTGATAGTTAGTATATTTTATTACTTCATTTGGAGAATGTTGGGTGTAACCTTTTAATGGTGGAGTTATGTTTTTGGGATTGTTTGTAAGATGGATTTATTATTTATATGGGTTTGGTTTTGAATGGATGGATGGTAGTTATTTTTATTTAGTTTATGAATGCTCTTATAGGTGGCTCATCTCATTTGGTTAAAGCTCGATATTTATCAATTTTAAACTCTTTCATACTATCTTTTGAAAAAATGAGTTTTCTTAAGAAAATTATTTATTTTCCTCAAATTTATTTATGAAACAGAGGAAAATTTTGAATTAAAAGATTTTTCTTAAATCAAATCAAATTCGAGACATGACAAGGAACTAATGTACCTGCCCATCCAGATGTTGTTACCTCATTGATTGTTGAAAATCAACCTTGCAATTTGACACCGAATGGGAAGGCTACGAACACAGTTTTCCCCTTGTAGCAGTCACCATGGTGAACCCGTTCACAAATTCATGTATCGAATAACCCTATAGAACTATCAAAAAATAATGCCATCCAAGCCTCCGAGTAGCATACTTGGAACACTAGCCAAAGTCTAGAAGGGCGAGGGGCAGGACTCCTCACCCAAGACCTTGTAGATCTAATTGAGAAAAGGTTGGACGGTAGGCCAGACTAGGTAGAGTGTAATAATGACCATTTGCTTAACAGGCTTGATGAATTTGAGCAATCGGTAGGTATGTCCAGGGACGTGAACCGTATTGGTAAGGGTGAATCAGCCTGAGCACAAACAAGCAACATTTCCTAGGATTGAATGCATAGAGACTTATCTCGAAGTGACCTTCAATACCATCTGAGTCAAAAGGTGCAAAACTACAAGAAAGGGGAAGCGAGCCTGATCCTTGGCCAAGGGTCCATATCTATCAAAGACATGGGGATTCACGAGGATCATAAGCCTAGGGCTCAAGCAGACAACCTTAAGCAACAGAAACAGGTGGGAACCTATTATCCTAACTTGATTTGCAAAGACATGGCCTCCCCTGCGAGACTAAGGGGCATGTAGACAAGGCCACGGAGGACGAGCCTATTAAGTTCTTGTTAATCCGGAGCATCCAAGAGATGGAAATGCCTAAAAAGTTTGTCATCCCTTAGTTCAAGGTCTATGAAGGGATGACCTAGAGGGCCACCCCTGGCAGTACAAACAATTTATGTCCCTCTACGACACCAATGAGAAACTTCAATGCAGGGTCTTACTGATGAGCCTCTAGGAAACTGCCATAAGGATAGGTGTGAATGTCTCCTCCCTGAGTCCATCTAATTGTGATGGTAGATGACCGAGCATATAACAACCCTATTAAAATTTAATCATTAATACTTTGATTACAGCGCAAACTATGATTTTATGTGATCGAATGTATAGTATTAATTTTTTTTTTAGAATTTAAATAAGTAAATGGACCCAAAAAGTAAATTCCTTCCATGAAAATGAGTCAAATGACTATAATATTGATCATATTTTGTGTTGGAATAAAAATGTTATATCGAATATCCAAAGTGTTTGAATCATTAATAGGTGTGTAAAGTATGTGGCACATGTATGTGTGTTTATATAATGTGATTTATCAACTACATCATCAAGAAAAAGTGGGTATGTGACGTAAATCATTTATCAGTGCTTGAGAGAACCAACCTCTTTGGCTTGACAACAGGTGAGAAACAATAATTGTAACATAGTAACACAGTCAACAGGTTAGCAACAAGCAAAAGTTGCCGAAGGATGAAGAATGATGATACTCAAAGAATTTTTGAGGTAATGTCCCCCTACCTTTTAGGGAAGTCTAGATCCACGTGATGCTAAAAGGTGTCTTCGACAAGTGAAATAGATGATGGATGGCATGAACTTTGCCACTAACTTGCAAGTTGGAATTGTCTCTTATATTTTGAGGGTGAAGCTGATCATTGGTGGAATACAGTCAGAAGAACAAGGAATATGGATCAAATGACTTGGATGAAATTCGAAATAGTGTTCAATGAAAAATATTTTTTGGAATCTATCCAAGATAAGATGTTCTCTAATTTTATGGGATTGCACCAACACAATATGACGGTTGTGTACTATGAGGCAATATTTGTAAAACACGCTCTCTTTGCCACAGAATTAGTGTCTAATGAAGTAAGGAAGACCAAACGATTCGAACAGTGCCTTAAGCCATCTATTTAAGGACATTTCATAGCTCATCGACCGAGGAATTATGGAACTTTGGTAGAACAAGCCAAGTTGGTAGAAAAAAATTCCTGGGGGATACAAAGAATATTAGGAATTGACAACAAGGCTGAGGAAGTCAAACTACGAATAGTGGTGGTGGTTGCAATCGTGAAAAGTCGGCCCCACACTAACTCCTAAATCAAATACCAATGGAAAAAGAGGTTCAAATCAAGGGCAAAATTCTAAAAACTAGGACAAGACTTCTAATGATTCGAGATGATGCTTTGGTTGTGGGCGTACGTCACTAAAGGATTAGTGCCCCTTCATGTCATCTTAGGGCCTAACTAACTAGGGTTCTTATCAACAATTCAGTCCATTGATTTTGTAGTTGGATTGCCTAGGACTTCCAAAGTGTACAATGCAATATGGAATGTAATGGATCGACTCACTAAATCAGCTCACTTTTTCGCTGTGAAGAGTACTGATACTTTAGCCACATTGAGTCAACTTTACATTTGATAGATTTTAAGATTACATTGAGTGTCATTATCAATTGTGTCAGACCGTGGTTCTCACTTTGTTGGTCAGTTTTGGCAAAGTTTACAGAAAGCCATGAGAACAAAATTGCATTTTAGTACTACTTACCATCCTCAAACAACTGATTTGTCTGAGAAGGTGACCAAAATATTAGAAGATATGTTGTGATATTCTGCTTTGAATTTCAAAAGAAGTTGGAGTGAATATCTACCACTGTTGGGTTTTTCTTATAATAATAGTTATCAAGACAGTATTGATATGGCTCTATATGAGACTTTGTATCATATAGATCACCTTTGTGTTGGGCCAAGGTTGGATAAAACAATTTATTTGGTCCATAAATTATTAGAGAAACCATGAAAAAGATATAAGTGATTCTGGATGGATTATACACAATTCAAAGTCGGCAAAAGAGCTATGCAGATCAAAACATAAGACTATTGGAGTTCCAAGCGGGTTTATGAGTTGGAATTGGTGTCAAAATTATGGGTTATGAAGTAAATAATTAAAAATGGTATTAGAGTGAGCAATGAAAACATTATTTACTGACCATGAATTTCAGGATGATTTTTTTTTAAAAAGGGTAGAATGTCATGACATGTAACAAAATTAATTGCATTATTTTTAAAAATTTTAAATAGCAAATGGACATCAAAAATAAATTCCTTGCGTGAAAAATGAGGTAAATGAATATAATAGTGATCATATTTCGTGTTATAATAAAAATGTCATATTGAATATCTAAAGTGTTTGAATCATATATATATATATATATATATATATATATAGAGAGAGAGAGAGAGAGAGAGGGAGTAACGCGATCATAGAAACTTTACACCATAGCCTCTGGTGGATACTTTTTATGTAATCCGTTAGATCATGATCTAATGTCCATTAATGAGATAAACTAAAAATTCAATAGACAAATTTACTAAGTTTGGTTACGAACTAGAAAGGAAACTTCAATAACGTATTAAATAAGGGTAAAGTGATATATGAAAACTATATTTAATATTATAATCAAATCAAATCTTTTAAAAAGAAAAAAAGAAGTAAATGATTGCTCGCAATGTCAAGTAATGAAACGGTGAAGAAGAAAAAATAAGAAAATTCTTATAAAAAAAATTTCGGTTACCCACACATCAGGTATATCAACAGATTTGTAACATTTTATTTTTTTATAGTTTGATCGCTATAAAGGGTATTCAAAAACTCAAATTATGGTAATGCATGTCATCAGCATGATTGGATATAGAAATTAAAATTTATTTTAGCGAAAAATAATGTTATTTAGACATATTTGACTATAATGGAAATAAAAGTCTAATGATAGAATACTGTATTTGACAATAATATGCTATTGGATATGTAACACGCCATTTTTTATCAGCCACTGTAATCACCCAATTTTGGCTAATCCAGGAGGATAAAAACAAAATGAAGGTCAATAATGTTTTTGTTTAACCATCTTCTCTTACACAAACAAAAGATTTGGTTTGATTATAATATTAAACATAGTTTCATACATCATTTAACCCATAATTAATATGTTGTTGAAGTTTCCTTTCTAGTTCATAACCAAGCTTGGTAAGTTTGTCTATTGAATTTTTGGCTTACCTCATTAATGGACGTTAGATCATGATTTAATGGTCTACATACTACAACAATTATGGGCCTTAATGACAAATTTTTTAGTGACCAAGTTATTTTCATCATTACTGATATCCTTTTAGCGATAACATGTGAATTTGTCACTAATAGTCCAGAATGAATAACGACAATACTATTTGTCACAAAAAGTTAACTTTTAGTGATGAATAATTGTTCGTCGTCGTAACTTCGTCACTGAAAGTGTGAGAAATTGGATAAATAGTGATGAATTTTATTGTCGTCTCTCAAAATGATAAATAATTACTTTTAGTAACAAGATTAGTCGTCTCTGAAAGGTTTAAGGTTTTGGTGATGGCTTTGATGTCCTCACTAAAACACTAATGGCTTTAGTTGTGATTTTGATGTCATCACTAGAACTTTCATAATTTTAGTGACAACATTGGTGTTGTTATTAAAACTTTTATACTTTAGTGATGATTGTCAAGTCGCTACTAAAACTTTCATATTTTTAGTAACTAAATTAATTATGTCACTAAAAATAATTTAGTTTATGTCACTATATTGGTGTTGTCAAGTGGCTTATTTTATATCGTTTAGAAAATTTCAAATTATATCATATCGATATGTCATTTCTCACATCACCTCCTAACCTTCAAAAAATAAAAAAACATAATGCTCTTGTTATTTTTAGACTAAATTATACCTTAATTAAGCTTGTTAAAAAAATACTGAAACACCCTTAATACACCCAAGTAGTAAACTATAAATTTATTTAATTTAAATATCAATACTCATACCGCAACCTAGCTAGTATAGTAGTGTATGACAAGTTTTTTTTTAATCAAGGTGAAAGGAAAGTTGAAGTCAACTCGAGTTAAATCAAAATTTTTAAAACTCTTAAACTGAGCTTAATTCAAAATTTTCAATGTCATTCATGGTTAAACTTTGAAATTGGATGATATGAAAGTAGGGATGGAATTTGAATCAAAATCGACTTCAATTGAGGTTTGATTTTGAGGTAGATAACATGGATGGAAATTTGAGTTGAAATTCAATTTAATTCAAGTTTGAATCTCAAGTTATGCAACTAGGGCGTAAATTTGATTTCAATTTGGATTGGATCTTAAAAAGTAGATACATAAATTGAGCATTGTTTGAATTTAAATTGGGTTGATAATTTTTTATCCAAATTTTGTTCAATATTGAATTTTTTTTCGGATTATGTTATAACATGTTCGCGTCAAGTATTAGACAACCATAACTCAACCAGTTTAATTAATCATGTCAGATATTTAAATACTAACCAGACAACCCATGAATTAATTGTGTCAAGTATTATGTCACTTTCAAGTTGACCCATATAACCTATGAATTAAAAATACTTTTTGGGCATGTTAAAAAAATTTAGATTTTATCACACGTCTATATAATAAGGGACAACAAAATTTGAATTCTCAACTTATAAAATTGTTCGAACGTTCTAGATTATTTCAAAATTATTGATCCAACAAATAATATTGACCCTTAAAATATTTTATTTGATCTGATCCTATATTTCTTATCGCCTAAAATCTCTTCCACTATTTTTTTCAATATCTTTTTAATTTAATCATATCCCCTATTTTAAAATCAAAATCCCTGAAACCCTACCAGCAAAACCCTTCCTCTTTTATTCGGTATCGCCGGCCAATGGTTTGACTCCCCCCTCCCTCTCTTTCTCTCCATCCCACAACACCCACCAAAATCTCTTTCTTTGCCTCTTGCCTTTTCTTTTTTTCTTTCCTTCACTCCTTACTCAAAGGTCACCCATCTCAAAGTTTTATAGTTGGTAAAGTTAAAAGGTATGCTTTTCTTTTGTCTTCCATGGAATAGTTTTGTTTTGATCTTTTTGTCTTATATGTTGTTCTCGGGTGAAATTTCATTCAATTAATTAGTAGATTTGACTTCCCATTGAATTTCAATATATGTACTGTACTTTTAATCTATTTTATTTCGTACACAAAAATTCAAATTTTCAAGAATTAGTAAGAACACCAAAAAGTCACAACTTCGCTCGAATTGGTCATCAAATTCAACCTTTTATCGTCAAATCTTGTAGATTAATTACGATTTTAGGAATTGGGCTTTGGTTTTTCATGCAACATCTCTTGACCATTAAAAGAATTTTTGTTTTAAGTCATGAACTCAAGTTTTTTGTCAGGACATTGAATTCACACATGTTCATATTTTTATGTGAATCTTTTCTGCTTAATTTGTTGTTCTTTAAAACATGTTAGTTGTGGACCTTCGGGTTGGACTGAAGCTGAATTTTCTAGATTGCTATTTTTACAAAGCTTGACACTAGTCCATTTAGCACAGGGCGAATCTAGCACTGGGGCAATGGAGGCAACTGTCCCCTCTAAAATTTTGAAAATTTGTGGAGTTTAATTGAAATTCTAAAATAATTTAAAACTTGCCCCCACTAAAAAAAATGGAAAATAATTAGGGATAGTTTTAATTTTTCGTTGAAGATGATAATTAGTCATTACTCACTACATATTTGTGATTTGGTATGTGATGGGTTTTAATGATTATTGTTCACAATAAATTTTATATGAAAGATCTCAATATTTTTTTTAAATTTATTATGGTTACTATGAATTTCATTTGAAATTAATTTTTATATTTAAATTTTAAAATTTGCTTATGATGTATTAAAAAATTTTCGATTGATTACTTGAAAATTAAGTTTGTCTATTTTGTGATGAAATGAATTTTTTTCAAATTGTTTGGAATAATTTTTTTTCTAACTAATTGGACTCATATTTGGAATTAGCTATTATGGATTATATTTTAGATTAAATTATTTCAATTAACAGTACTTTAGCAATTTTCTTTTATATAAAAATATCATGTAAAAGAATTTTACTTGGAATAGCATTGAGTGAAGGAGGTTGGATATATATTATGACTCAACAAATTGGCCTTGACAGTAAATATTTACATCAAATATAAAGATAATTCATTTTTTGCTGGTGAACTAATTCATTTTGTTGTTATTTTCTTGTTTGATACTATGCTATAGGGATTTAAGTAGAAGTTGGATGCAGCAAAATTGTAGATTTTTTTATGCTTACAAAAATAGAGTTAAATCATTTATTGAGTATGCATGTGATCATATGGGTCAGGTTAATAATATTCGATGTCCGTGTCACAAATGCATGAACATGTATTTTAGAGGTGTAAAATAGGCTGAAGATCATCTTTGCTAAAATGGGATATTACAAAGTTACACCCGATGGGTACATCATGGGGAAGCTTTTGATCATAGCATGTATGTGGGTGTTGACGATGATGATAACAATGATGACGATGGTGTTAATGATGATATAACTATAGAGGAGGAAGAAGGTGTTGATGAAATACATGGAATTCTAGAAGATGTACGCAAGGGAACTTTTATGGATACTTGTCCAGGTCAGACATTTGACAACCATGGCCTTGATAATGTAACTGAAGGAGAAGCCAAAAAATTTGATAGATTATTGAAGGAAGCACAACTGGAACTTTATCCCGGCTGCAAGAGGTTTTCAAGATTGTCTTTTCTTGTGAAGTTTCTTCATCTCAAGGTAATCAATCATTGGAGTAACAAATCACTGAACATGATGCTTGAGTTATTGAAAGAGTTTTTGCCAGATGGTGAGACACTTCCAAAGTCTTATTATGAGGCTAAAACAATTTTACAAGATTTGGGACTTAAATATGTGCCAATTCATGCATGTCAATATGATTGTGTACTACTTTGGAAGGAGCATAAAGATAGAGAAGATTCTCGTATATGGTGCATCTAGATGGAAAGTTGACGACGACAAGGGAAACGAATTCCGCACAAGGTTTTGCGTTACTTTCCACTGAAACCAAGGCTACAAAGATTGTTTATATCGAGAAAAGTTGCTATAGACATGAGATGGCATAAAGAGAAAGGTGTTGACGATGAGGATGAATTAAGGCAACCTACTAACTCCAAAGCCTAGAAGGAATTTGACAAGGAGCACAAGTGGTTTGCACAAGATCCTTGCAATGTAAGGCTTGGATTAGCAACTGATGGTTTCAATCTGTTCGGTAACATGAGTAACTCATACAACATGTGGCTAGTAGTTTTTATGCCATATAACTTGCCTCCTTGGAAATGTATGAAAGAGCAATATTTCATGATGTCTTTACTTATTCCTAGACCTCAAGAACCTGGTAATGACATCGATGTATATATGCGACCGTTAATAGATGAACTAAAAGATTTATGGGAATATGGGGTACATACTTACGATGCTTCTACTAGAAAAAGATTCCAAATGCATGCAATAGTCTTAAGCACAATCAATGACTTTCCCGCATATGGTAACTTATCTGGATGGAGCACCAAAGGATACATGGCATGTCCTTATTGCAACAAGGATAAATCCTCGCAATCATTAAGAAATAATATTTCTTTCATGGGCCATCGGCGATACCTTCCACCCAAACATAGTTAGAGGAAAAGTAACAAAATTGATGGTAAGCAGGACCATAGGTTGGCACCTAAGGAATTGTCTAGTGATGATGTGCTTGAACAGTTAAATCACATCAAAGATGTTACCTATGGTAAGCACCCAAATAATAAGAAAAGAAAGTGAACCCCGAAGAGTTGAATTGGAGAAAAAGGAGCATATTTTTCAAATTGCTGTATTGAAAACACTTAAGCTCTTACACAACCTCGATGTGATGCACATAGAGAAAAACATATGTGAGAGTGTGTTGGGAACCTTGTTAAATATTGCTAGAAAAACAAAAGACACTTATAAGGTGAGACAAGATTTGGAGGATATGAATATAAGGAAAGAACTACACCTACAGTGTAATGACGATTCTTATGTAATGCCATTTGCATGTTACACATTATCCCATAAAGAAATTCAGGGATTCTTCGAATTCTTGAAATCGGTGAAGTTTCCAGATGGGTGTGCATCGAACATCATGCAATGTGTGAACGTAAGGGATTTAAAGATATCGGGAATGAAAAGTCATGATTTTCGTGTTCTTTTACAACAATTACTCCCGATTGGAATACGTGGATACTTGAATAAGGATGTTTGTACCACATTGGTTGAGTTGGGGTTCTTCTTCTTCAAAGAGTTGTGCAGTAATATGTTGAAACTAAAAATCCTAGAGAATCTAGAAAAGTACATTGCCTTAATATTGTGCAAGCTTGAAAGGATATTTCCTCCAGCATTTTTTGATGTCATGGTCCACCTAGCGGTTCATCTACCATATGAGGTCATGCTTGTAGGACTTGTACAATACCGGTGGATGCATTCAATTGAAAGGTAATCTATACTTGGTAATGTACGTATAAAGTTTAAATTTTTCATTATCTCTTCGTCATCTAAATTCGTCTTCTGTCAAATGTCCATAGATACTTGGGCACACTTAAGTGATATGTATGCAATAAAGCTCATTCGGAAGGTTCAATTGCTGAGACTTACATTGCTAATGAATGTTTAACATTTTTCTCAATGTATAGGAACGCAATTATGACGGAGGCCAGGAGCTAAGAGATGGAGGGTTGTCTGTGTTCTCACAGAAGATTCGTCCTTTTGGATGTCCATCATATGATAATTTGGCTGAGATGGATCATAGAAGGGCTCGATGGTATTTAGAGAACATATGGATGAGCTCAAGAGAGAAAGTGACATGGATTTAGACCAAAGGTAGCAAGAACAATTCCCTCAATGGTTTGAAAGATGTGTAAGGGCTTTCATACAAGTGTCGTAAACATAATTATATATATATATATATATATATATATATATATATATATATATATATAATTATCGTATATTTATTTACTTGTTTCATTGTATTTTGCCTATAGATGAAATGACTGCACAATTTGAAATTTGTAGAAGCTACTGATCAATTGTATACATTAGCAAGTGGTCCAGATTTATGAGCAACTAGGTATAAAGGTTGCATTGTTAATGGTGATAGGTACCACACCAATGAGCGTGATAGTAGTCGTAAGAGTCAAAATAGCGGTTTAACTATAGATGGAGAACATGACAATAAGCTAATTGATTTTTACGGAGTCATTACTGATGTTATTGAGTTACAATACATCAAGGGTAACCGAGTTGTTTTGTTTAAATGTGATTGGTTTGATCTTGACAATAAAAGAGCAAGGATTCAAAAGGATACTCACTTCACAAGTGTTAACGTCAGCCGTAAATGGTACAAAAATGATTCCTTTGTACTAGCGACCCAAGCGCAACAAGTGTTCTACCTAAATGACACAAAATTAGGCAAAAATTGGCAAGTGGTACAAAAGGTGCAACATAGGAGCGTGTTTGATGTTGCAGAGGTGGAACCTATGGCAAGAGATGATGACGAAGGGGTGATCAGTAATGATGAAGCATATCAACAGAATGAGTCTTGGCATTGTTGATGAGATTGTCCAAGTAGAAGTACAAGAATTGGGGCCATGGGATAGAGATGACGTTGATTCAAATTGTATTAATACAAGTGATGGGCAAGATGACACACTAGACGATTATTGTACTGATGAAGAAGAAAATATGTGATGGTGATGGTGATGATAACTTTTAACTACAGAAATATAAGGTAATCATTTAATATAGTTTCTACAAAATTAAGTGTATAGTTTTCATTTCAATGCCTGCAATAGAAACATGGACATCACATACACTATATCATGTATACACCATAATATCTCTCAAAGACAAATTGACTTTAAAATTTTTGGATCCAGTTATGTTTGTTTGAGTTGATTCGAATTGATTTGGATTTGGATTTGGATTTGTCCCTCATTCTAGTAGTACTTATTAGTTTAAATGTATTTTTTTTATTTGAAATTTTGGAACATCTATTTGGGTGTTGCCTTGGTTCTTTTTCTTTGTTTTTATGTTATCTATGCATAGGAACCTCGACAATATTTTATGCATGTTGAAAATATACTAACATCTTTTTATTTTGTTCTTATTGCAAATGGATTACTGGTGGTGCAAGTTGTTTAAAATAGACAAACCACACTTGTGAAGGGTTGGACATCCGAAACTATTATTCAACTCTAGCTTACCCCTACTACAACAGTTAGATTAAGGTCTCCAAAAAGATAATCCTCATTGGGATCAAGGAAGGCTAGAGAAAACAAAAGGAAGGTGGACTGAGGAATTGCTGAATATATTGTGGGCATATCAAACAATGCCCCAATTCTCAACCAGAGAAACCCCTTATGCTTAGCTTAAGGGATGGAAATGGTAATACCTCTTGAAGTCAACCACTTGACCATTAGGAGCTAGAACTTTGAGATGAGCATGAATGATCAGCAAGTCACGCGAGACCTGAACCTAGCTGAAGAGAAAAGGGAACTTGCAGTGATTTAGCTTGCTAAATACCAAGAAGAACTAACAAGGAAACACAAAAAAAAAAAAAAAAAAAAAAAACTAAGCCTAGGAGTTTCAAGTGGGGGACCTAGAATTTCACAAAGTTGTTGGGAGTACTTGGGAACCAATGAACGGAAAGCTTGGTCCCAACTAGGAAAGACCCTACAAAGTGGTATCATGGGAGGCTCGAGGTCTTACAAGTTGGAAGACAAATCATTCCCCCAACCATGAAATATAGCTAACTTGGGAAATTTTTTTCATTAAATGAAAGTATAAACTTTTGAAAAATTAAGATCAATATTTTTTGTGATCTCCAAATTCTTAACATAAGCATCAGACTTAGTAGTTATGGGCCATGCCCCGGATGAGAAATAACTGCAACTAAACTTGGGGCTAGGCCCTTGGTGGGATGAGTCTCACCACTAACAAAGCACCACGCCCGAATATATAAGGTATGCACCTCCCTTCGGGGAGGGATACATTCTAGAATCCGAAGGTTTCCCTTGAGGACCCTTGACCCCGAGTGAATGAATGCATGTTGCAACACTTGTGAAAAAAAAAGTAACATAAGATTAAATGAATGAGTGCTTTGCATGCCTTAGAGCAAAAATAGAAATGACAAAAGAAAGGAAAAGAAAAAAAATGAAGTGACCCAAAGGCCTTACATTAATGAGAAGAAAAGCATAACAAATCTCTAGTGGGGTCCTAGTAGTGTCAGGTTTGACCATCACCACCTCAGCCATCTATCCCAACCACCACCACCACCACCACCTTGATCCTCACCTCCAAAATCACCCTGACCTCTACCATCTTGTTCAACACCGACTTGAATGCCACCACCAAGATCACCAAACAAACTAGCAATATCACCCAAGCTCCCAAGACAAATCTAACCTTGCCCCACCGTTAACAAAGTAGATGGGGGAAGCTCCCAAGTTGGCTTCGACATTTAAGGGTGAAGTAGGTTCGGGTTCCCACTCTCCTTTTCCCTAGGAGCTGTAGGTATAATTGTCTCCTCATTGTGATCCGCCCATCCCCATCTCGTAGTAGGATGAGGTTAATCACTTTGGTGGAAGCAACATTAGGATTAGGATCTTTACCTTTGACCCTACTAGCCTCCTATTTATCGTCAAATTGGGGGAGCAACACAAAGGGGTGATGAAGGTAAAGCTCTTAGTTCAGGCAAACCCCAAAGGCATATAGTGTAGGATTCCATCCCACCTTAAAAGAATTGTTCCCAGTATCGATCAATGAATAGAACACCTACTATTGGTATTGGTACTGATTGAAGAACTCTTGGCAAGCCACCTCTTCCTTTCTCCTCGCTTCATCAAGAGTGACCCTCAGCTTTTCTAGCTACCAATCCATGGAGACGCAGTTGTTCTTGGCCTCCATTAACTTGGTCTCTATAACAAAATTTTTTAACTTAACATCTATTATCTACCTCAACATTGACTGCCTTACTATTCTCTAGCTCTGTTGAGAGATTCTATGGCAGCTTAAGAGTCTCAGACATCTAGGAAACTTATTGTTCAATGGCCTGCTCCCGCTCAAGGGCTTGACTCTTGAGGTGAGCAACCTTAGCTTGGGAGTGTTATCTTCTAGTCTAGTACATATAAATTCGATCAACAATAACCGATATCTACTAAAAAATCAACATAAAATAAAAGCTAAATGAGAAAATCAAAATCACCACCAACACGTGCTAGATCAATCCCTAGAGAAGGTTGTTGTCAGAATGGGCACAGTGTTGGGGCATGTCTGTGTAACGACAGAGACTACGAGGGTCGACTGTGGAGATTCGTGCTCGATTGAGCATGGTCTTGGAGTGCATGTAAATAAGGTAAGTATGGTAGTGAGACTCACAAGTGAAGCTCAAGTGAGGATAGGTTGAATGAATTGAGTGAACCGAGATGTTCAAATGGACTAGGGTTAGTGCAGATTTGGACAGATAGGGGCTAGTGTTTCGATTTGAGGAATTTTATCGGAGTGCATGGAAGTGTTAGAAAATAAAATTGATATTTTAAAGCTGATTATATTAAATTTTTTTAATTTAAAAAAATTGAAACATTTAAAATTTTAGGATAATTACAAAACTGCCCCTTCCTCCAAGAACCTCACATGGTGCAAGGTGGAGGTGGCAAGCCATGGATTTCCTAAGCCATTAAATCTCATTATTGCAGCCTTAGGTGGTGTATGGAGGTGGGATAAGGCTCTGGAAGCTATGAAGAATGCCACAAATGCAAGAGAGAGAAAAAAAAAATTTGTTCCAAGTTGGTTCGAAGGCAAAGGGCAACGTGAAAGGCTTCTAAATTCAGCAAGGAATTCATTGCTGAGGTTTGATTTGAGTTTGGTTTAGTGGTTATAGTCAAATACATGTTTAAAGCTTAAAGTGGGTAGCAAGTTTTCAAACATGTTCCATTGAGCTTGTAATCTTGTTCTTGGGCTAAGGTGGAGATGTTTTTAGGGTTTTGGAGGCGTGGTCGTCTAGTAGAACAGTAGCACGAAGAAACCCTCAAGGTTTGAATCTTAAAATTTGATTTTGTTTAAAACTCGTCTAAGTATTGAAAAGGGGCTTGGGTCTAACTAATTTGAAGTCAAGGAATCCAAATATGGTGTAGATTTTAAAAATGAGGTCATTTGGTTGGTCAAAACCCATTTGTAGGATCTGGTCAATGTTTTCAAAAAAAAATTTATGCCTACTTTGACCTTTGTTTTGTGGAGTTTGAGCTTTATTCCAACAAGGAGGATTATGTGGATTAAAACTAGGTTGTGTGGGGAGTTAATTGGCTTTGGAATGAAGTGGATTGGTGTATTTAGGTGTCAGAATGAGGGGTAAAAGTAAGGGGGTTGGGCTAAATTGTTGGAAATTATGGTTTGAAGAAGGAATAAGATACAAGAAGAACGAGAGGAGGTGGATGGAACCAGTCCACCCTAATGGCAAGTTGGGTGGCTGTTCCACTCGTACTTAGTGGCTATCGCTTTCACTCTTCCCAAGGAAGGACCTGATTGTCTTCATTAACTAATTTGAGGTCCCGGCAGAAACCTAGGATAAAATGATCGATTTTCCCTCTAGCCCTGATTTGACCTATTTTTGGGGGATTTTAAAACAATTTCATATTCATTTATAACTAGTAAAAATATACTTATGTGTGAAATTTCACTAAAAAATTTAATGTTCTACTTTTAGCAGATCCGAATCGGCATGTGGATCGAAGTAGGGTGTCTTAAGCTAGATTTTCTGAACTCTTTCCAAACCTATCAAATATTTTAGCGTATCTTTCTTGGGGTGTAAGTATCCTAAAATGTTGGATTGTATGGTTCTTATCGACCCTGATTGGTCTACAGGATGATACTCTTTGCTGTGGCACTATATCTATTTTTTGAACTCTCTTTACACATTACTGTTTTACAAAACCTTTATTGTTTTACATGAAATGATATTGTTTTAGCTATATTGTTTTAGCTAAGTATGTATGAAATGACTGTTTTAATGCACAATCATGTCAAAGTTCTACTTATTTTCAAACTTGTATCCTTTGTAATTGGGTTATCCTACTAAGCTGTTGATGCTCGCCCTATGTTCTCAATCTAGTTTCAGATATCTAATAGCCTAGAGGGAGATAGAGCTCACTTTTTTTTTTGGACCTTGTACATTTTGGGCTAGTTGTCTAGTCTGAGCATGTAAATAGTAATAAATGTCTGATGTGAACGATGGTGATGTAGTAAGCCACTCTGCATAGTTTTGTACCTTGTGTAATATTTTGAGGTGGTTAAGCATATTACTAGTGATTTTATGTGGGTTGGGGCAAGTTATTATTATGTTGCATTGTATTGATCACATGACATGCTCATGTGAGGCGGGACGTTATACATTAAATGTCGAGGCAATCTAGGGTGTGATAGTCTGCCTAAAATTAGTGGCTCTCACTAACATCATAGGTGACATTGATGGATTAAGAGAGGGAGTCAGTGTTCATGACGCTATACTTCTCCTTGTTGCAGTCCACTGGTCTTACTCCAAGGGTTTCCCCGCTAAGCATTGAGGGGTTGGTTGTTTATAGATAGGAGAATGGTGGGATATCGGTTGGTGAGGGTGCTATTGGTTGCCCCTAAAAAGGTGTCTCCCTAACATGAAAAAGCTTAACCCTTCGCTTATCTGTTTTGTTGGTCTCTCGTCCTTGACAGCGATCCTAAAAAGGGGCTTGTTCGGTGTTGACAAGGGGTGGTGATGGAGGAAACTAGCGTAGCTAAGTGCCTGCAACCACCTAGGATGAGCCCCCTAGCCCCGAACGGGTCTACTAATAGGATCCAACCATTGCCTCCAAACTTCCAAGTGTAATCCATCAGTGGCTAGACATGATAGCTTACTATAGGGCGTTGGGATAGTCTACATTTTGACAGATGTGGAAATCTGGCCACATACACCCGTAGTCTTAGGTAGTGGCTTTAGAGTCTTCGTACTCTTGATTGTTGTCAGCTTCTAAGTCTACCTCATCCTTGGCTTTGAATTTTTCATAATCTCAATCATTATCAGCTTCCAAGTCCACCTCAACCTCTTATTCCTCTTCCTCATTTTTAGGAGATTCATCATTTCAGAAGGAAGCATCATAAGAGATAGGAGTAGGCAAATATTTTTGTATCTTGGGATATACCTTAACAATATGTGAGTAGCCTGACCAAAGCCTTCAGTTGCCAGACACCTCTGTACTCTCACAAGATCTTGAAAAGCTACTTAAGACTGAGGGAGTTAAGACACCTCTTCCTTGATTGCATCTTCAATAGAAGAAACAAAACACAAGGGTAAGTATAAGGAAGTTATCTGAGTAAGACAGATAGGGATTAAGGAAACCCACTTAACTGACTCCCTCATCACTTTGGGACACCACAAGCCTTCATACTCATTCCCTTCACCTCTCTCCTACTAGCTGACCACCATGATGATGTATTTTTTGTATCCCTTGTCAAAGTTAGGAAAATGGGTTAGCATGTACATGACAACGTCCTCGAAATTCGAGGTAGTACTTTTTGGAGGAGGTCACAAATAGAACAAAAGATGATCTCCTCCATGCCTAATTTAACTTGTACCAGGGAGTTTAGGGTCACTACTCCTATGACTATACTAAACACATTCAGGCAGCATTGCCCGGGGAATAGACTAAAGTGCATCAAGAATCTGAACAGTAAAGGGTGATGGGAAATCAAACCCCTCCCTCTATAATGACCCTGTTGTAAAATGGCATCATCTCGAGACTCCCTTGGGTCACACTATGTTTGTTCGGTCGAAAGATTATGTTCTATACATGGCCTGGTATTCGATGTTTTGCCCTAAAATTGGTGAATAGCTAAGCTTTATCTACTTGGGTGTTCCTAGGCCTTTTCTCTTCGCTCGGCCTATTGGCTCTATTTATCCTAACCATTGATTTACAAAGAATAAGTGGGAAAAAGAGAAAGAATCAAGCGAACTTACTATAAAAAGGCAAACAATCTCTCTCTTCTTCTATGAAGGATGCTTTGAGCTCTTAAATGCTTCGGGATTCTAAGTTACAAATGATTCTAATGCCTAAAGACCCTCTGGCATTTATACCCTCGACATTATTACTTCAATTATTGAGAGAAGAAACGTATCTAATGCGAATTCAAAAATGGATAGAAAACGTGGGTGTAACAGTTCCTAATGGCCGACGGTCGACGTGCAAGAGAAGCCATCAATTCCCTCATGCCACATGGGCCATGACTTGAGGAAATCGAAGGCTTGGGGGACAATTAAGGGACATCCAATCAACAAAGTACATGTGAACCAAAGTAGGACCCAATTTTTACACGTCATCCCCTAAGTAGATATAGATCGAGAATCATACTTAGAGCTACTGGCTTATCGAATGTCGGGGAGACAGTATAGCCCAAGCTCGAGCACATCAATAGTTCTACCTCAACCGATGGGGGCCACAAACATCATTTCGAGTTACTAATAGGATAAGGGACAAAGAATGTTGGGTACACTACCACCCTCATATGGGGATCACCACAAAGCCCATGAATATCAACAAAGAAACATGACCCTCGCACACGTGGACCAATTGGGTGATACCCTGAGAGGTGTCATCATTTAATGCTTGATCCCGAGTGGATCATCATTACACTATTGAATCCGACTGCTTGTAGGTTATCCCTAAGCCTATTAAATGTACGGCTCAACACCACCCTACGACTGGATGGTGACAGCTTCTAATGAGGCAACAATTAACATGACTGCCCTGCCATACACATTGACTACTGGGATGATTTTACTCCAAAAATTTTGTCAACTTTTTGATTGGAAATGATTGATAAGGATTCATATCAGCACCTCTTCAAGGTATAAATAGCCCAAGGGATAGGTCCCAGGTACACGTGTTATCCAGATTTACATAGTGGCATTTGTATCTTCTCTCTTATACATCAACTGACCTAAGTATCAGAGGAGATACACTAGATAATCATCTGACCCTTTCTTCACTTCTTTCGGTATTGCAGGAACTCAAGTGCGACTAATGCAGGTGTTGCTACCTCATTGATTGCCAAAAATTCCCGTGCAAAAGGCATTTTGGGTAATTGTAGAAGCCTAAACCACCAAAGCTTTTCAACCTATTCAAATTCACAATTTTCAGCTGCATATGTTTCCTTATGCAAAATATTTCTAATAAGAATTATTAATTTGACTGTAACAGTTGAGAAGATTAATTTCCAAGTTTTGACCAAAGAAGACACTACGAGCGATAGAACGGATGGCCACTCTAACTTATTGTCTTCTTATCTATCACCCCCATTAGAGGTGAAAGATAAATATATTTATGAGAATATAATTTCGAATTTGAATCCGTTGTATAATGTTTAATAAATCTAGATTTTAATATATTAATATATGATTTGATTATAATTATAAATTTATATATATAATTAAATTAAGTGATTGTTTCATAATATTGTATTATAACTAATTTCTTAAAATATAACTTAATTTTATTATTAGGGATAAAATAGGAAATCAAAAAATTTAGATTTGAAAATTATAAGTAGTATAGATAGATAAATAATACTCTTATAAATTCACGTATACCACTATAGATTAAGTTTGATGGCGATGAGCTAATCTGGATAGCGAAACAAGTAAACCAGAGAAAAAATAAATAATATTTTCCAAAAAGTACTTCAAAATAAAAAACACTTGGATATTTTGTTTTAAGTCAGCACCTTATTTTTTATTTCTTTTTCTGACGCAGTGAAATCTTTTTATGTTTACTATTGAATAAACTAAATAAAAAAAATATTGGATTGACCAATGGCAACAGGCCCTAACAAATGAAAGCCAACATAAACTATCATCATGAGACTATCCTCTTAAATCAATTAATAAAAACCCATGGTACTGTTGACAAAATGGCCAGAAACTTTGCCTTGTGGCTAGAAAGTCCAAGGCCGGACCATAAAGTTTTTGCCCCTGCCTTTGTAATGGGAAATTGGGGGCTGCACATGAATGTGTAATTAATGCCCAGATCAGATCAAATCTGGCGCATTTGCCTGTTTTTCCTCACCCATTTCACTATAAAAGGAGATGACCAGTGAAGTGTTTAAGGCATCAAAAATCAGAGCCTTTCTAAGTGTAGAGAGTTGTGAGGCCTGAGAGTGAGTGATATCAGTGAGTTTAGAGTGCATTCTCTCTAGTAGGAGTGAGTACTTGCAAGACAAGTTACAATTGTTCTTGTAATGTTGTTTTACACCATGGTAAAACATTCGATCGTTGTTTGTCGTGGACGTAGGTAATAGACGAACTATGTAAATTTCTTGTGTCCATTTGTGAGCTCCTTATTTATTTCTTGTCACTTTAATTACCTACCTCAGTACTCAAATCATGGGCTCATCATAATAAATTGGTATTAGATCATTGTTGGTGGCCCCAAATACTATCGGTGGGACCAAGGACTATTAGTGGGCCTAGATACTATTCATTAGCACTATTCACGGTCGGTGGGCTCGAGTACTATTCACCAATGTTGACGTTCTGATTTTGCTGGAATTTTGAATTGAGATTTTACAACTGCCTCAAAGTTTGACAGGACAAATGATTTCAGCATATGGTGCTTAAAGATGCATGCCTTGTTGGTTCAACAAGGATTATTTAATGTTATAGAGAGAAAGGATGCAGCAGAGAGAGATGCCTTTGCCATAACAATGTTTGACGATGAGAAGAAAGACATCCAGGAAAAGGCTCGTAGTGATATCATCTTGAGCTTTAGCAATGAGGTGTTGCGTGGAGTTGTTGATAGAACTATGATTGTAGGTTTGTGGCTAAAGTTGGAGAGCCTGTACATGAAAAATTTCCTCACAAACTATTTGTATTTGTTAAGCGGTTATTCACCCTACAGATGTAAGAAGGTACACCTATCAAGGACCATCTTGATGAGTATAATAAAATTATGTTAGATCTGAAGAATATTGATTTTACACTCGATGATGAAGTACAAGCCATGATTCTCATGTGTTCTTTACCACCCTCGCACGAACATTTTGTCGATACCATGATGTATGGTAGAGAATCTCTTTCCATGGATGATGTTAAGGCAGCCTTGAACTTGAAAGAGTTAAAGAAAAAAGTGTTTGAAAATAGAGACAGAAGCTTAGGCGAAGGTCTATTTGTAAGAAGACGATCAACGAATAATGGCTAAATAGTAGAGGCCGATCTAAATCCAGAAGAAGATCTAAAAAAGTCAAATGTTTTCATTGTCACGAGGAATGACATATTAGAAAAGACTGTCCAAAGCATAAAGGGAAAGCAAATATTGAAGACTCAAATTCCGATAATGTTGTTGATATTGCAGAAGAAGATTCCACTAATGCTTATGTACTCGTTGTTCAACCAACAGCTCAGGTGATGAGTGAATTCTTGATTCTGGTTGCTCCTATCATATGTATCCCAATTACGACTGGGTTTCCACCTATTAGTCAATTGATGGTGGTAAAGTTCTAATGGGAAACAATGTAGCTTGTAAGGTTGTTGGGATAGGGTCAATATGGATCAAGATGTTCAATGTTATTATGAGGACTCTTACTGATGTCAGGCATGTTCTAGATCTTAGGAAAAATCTTATTTCCTTAGGTACGCTTAACTCCAATGGTTGTACGTATAAAGCTAGAGTTGGATTCATGAGGATTTCTAAATGTGCTCTTTTTATGAGGAAAGGACAAAAGCAAAATGACATGTATTTGTTATAGGGCAGCACAGAGACATGTGTCCCTGCCATAACTTCATCTTTAGATTCAAGCTCAGATATTGCCAAGGTATGGCATACACGATTAGGGCATATGAGTGAGAGAGGACTAGATGTGCTAAGTAAACAAGGTTTGTTGTGTGGTCAAAAGACTAGAAATCTAGACTTCTATGAGCATTGCATATTTGAAAAATAATGCAAGGATAAGTTTAGCATGGCTATTCATCAAACCAAAGGTACTTTGGATTATATTCATTCTGACCTTTGGGAACCATCTCATGTACCCTCTCTTAGTGGTGGAAGGTATATGTTGACCTTCATCAATGACTATTCTCAAAAGGCTTGGATATTTATATTGAAGCATAAAAATGATATCTTTGTTCAGTTCAAATAATGGAAGGCTATGATCAAGAAGCAGATAGGTAAACAAATCAAGTGCTTGTGAATTGCAATGACATGGAATTTTATGGAGGTGCTTTCAATGATTTCTACAATAAAAAACAAATGATGAGACACTGTACGGTGAGAAAACACAACTGTAGAATGGGGTGGTAGAATGAATGAATAAAACTCTCTTGGAGAAGGCATGATGCATGCTCTCAAATATTGGTCTATCCAAGAAGTTCTACATTGCAGTTCTCAATACAACTTGTTATCTTGTTAATAGGTCATCATCGAGTGCAAGACTCTTGAGGAAGTTTGGTCCGGGTCTCCTACAAGTTACACTGATTTGAAAGTGTTCGGTTGTCTTGCTTATGCTCATATGCATGATGGTAAACTTGAGTCGAGGGCAAATAAGTGCATATTTCTAGGGTATGCAAATAGGGTGAAAGTTTATAGATTATGGTGTCTAGACACTAAACCACCCAAATGTATTATTAGTAGGAACGTGACCTTTAATGAGTTTGCTATGCTTGAAACCAAAAATGAGGAGTCTCTTGATGTTGGAAAAGACCATGGTGTTAGCAAACAGGTGGCGCTTGAAGCGGAAGATGTAGAAGAGGAACAAGACTCTGATGCGGCTCTACAGCAGTAGGGGTACATGCTTACTAGGGATAGAGAAAGGAGGCAAACTAAACTACCTCAAAGATATGGGTACGAGGATCATGCTTCCCATGCACTTAATATGGCAGAAAATGTTAAGGCTCACACGCCAATTACTTTTTGTGAAGCCATCACTAGTGAGAATTCAGATATCGTAACGAAGCCCATTATAATGGTTAAGTGCAAGCTTTGCTTGGACTTGATCAACATTGTACTAGCTTAAAAGCACCTTGTGAGGTGCATTGGAGACAATGATCGGAAAGAGTTTTCAGATGACTTGAACGACTTCTAAGCAAGGTGGAGAATTGTTGACAAAATGGCCAAATGGCCAGAAGCTTTGTCTTGTTATGGTTAGAAATTCCAAGGTCTAGCCATAAAGTCTTTTCACCTACCTTTGCAATAGGAAACTGGCGCATTTATCTACTTCCCCACCCATTTCATTATAAAAGGGGACTACTAGTGTGTGTGTTGAAAGCATCAAAAATCATAAGCCTTTCTAAGTGTAGAGAGTTGTGAGGCATCTAAGAGTGAGTGATATCAGTGAGGTCAGAGTCTATTCTCTCTAGTAGGAGTGAGTATTTGCGTGGCAAGCTACAGAGTTCTTGTACTGTTATTTTACTCTATAATGGAAACATCCGATTGTTGTTTGTCGTGGATGTAGGCAATAGCCGAACCATGTAAATATCTTATGTCCATTTGTGTGTGTCTTATTTATTTCTTGTCGCTTTATTGCCTACCTCAGTACTCAAATCATGGGTCTGTCACAATAGGTACCATGTAAGGTTTTATCGATTTTTGCTGCAGTTGTCTCCAATAAATTTTTTTAGGTGAATGTTGATGTAGAACAAGATTAGTAGTTTTTTTTCTTATTATTTACGATACTAAAAATATTTTATTTTACATCAAAGGGATTAGTCGTCTAAATCATTTCATTTTTCCTAGACTATAAATGACACTTGTTTAATTGTTTTTAGTAACTTTTTTATTATCAAGTATTTATATATGTTTTGAAAAATTTTAATCTTTATGTACTATGATTTTTATTCAATCAATAATATTACAGAGTTTTGGTAGGAGTTTTTTTTATGTGGATTCAGAGTTTTGTGAATTTGATACATAAAAAATGATGATTTCTTTATATCCTCGTTACCATTATTGTATTATTGACCGTAATTGGGAACTTGCTAATTTAATATTTGGTTTTGATATAAATTTTTTCTCTATTTACCTTAAAATTTACCTCCTAATTTGAATTTTTTTTTTAAGAATGATTTTAAGAGAATTGTTACAAAGATTTATTTATAGGATATGATGAACACGACATCTAGTTGAAATGATCTTAAGTTAATCCCAAGGTGTAGCCTAGTGAGGTCAAGCATGAATTGTAAACTCAGACATCTTGAGTTTGAAATATGACAACTCATTTGCGTCTAGGCCATGAAGAATTGATTCCTCATGAATTTCATAGTCCTGGTGTAAATGACTTACCTTTAACTGAACTGGGGTGCGGGATTAATTGAAGTCCATGTAAACTGAACCGAACACACCTGGCCATAATACCCAAAAATAAAAAGAAACTCCCATCAAAATTGGAGTGAATCTACATCCAAAATGCTTTTGATGCACATTATGTTATTTGAGTTTTCCAAATATAGCAAAATTACTTGTAGAAATCTGTGATTTGTATCATGCAAATCAAAATAAAACAATAACAATCAAGAATGAAATAATAACAAGTAAGAACAAAATATTAACACATAAATCTATAATTAAACAATATATAAATTGACATGTTTACAGAATAGGAACTGTTATTAAACTTTATGTAAATCAAGGTTAATGTTTGACACTATGTCTTTAAGACAGATTTCACCCCCACATTTGGTACTTATAGAAAGCAAAGCGTCTGCCTTCCAAAATACAATGATCTTCACGCAACTGAAAGTCGTAATCCAATTCAAATTGCCCATTGAACTAGAAATTATGTTATGTATTCTTTGATATGCATACCGCTTAATGCCGAAAATATGAATGCTAATGACTACCTTAATTCCTAATGTAACTGGTGTTGAATGGTAATCAGTCTGTTATTTATAGATAGAATGGTAACTGATCTAGATAGTCACCATGCGAATAAACACAACCCAGAAGACACATGCAACCCAGAAGATACCATTGAATAACTGTTCATTCATGAACATACATAGACTAAAAAATTCAGAACTAGAGGGAAAAGAAAATTTGAACCAGTGTGAATTTTAAATCCAATGGATATTAGAAATTAAATTCCGGGCTAAGAAATTCGAAACCAATTCGTCAAACTAATTTTCTCTAAAAAAGATAAGGTAGGGTCTAAACCACACCCACACCCGAGCCTAGTAGGGTTGGGTCGGGTTGTGGTTGTGGTTGTGGCATGGCAAGGCGATGAGAGGCAGTCAAACGACGCACGCGTGCGTATATTCAGTCGAACAATTGCCCACATAGGTGCCCACTCCACTCACAAAAGTGTAGTTCCCCTTAGGGTCCAACTCATAGAGAAAACTTGGTATATATATGCACAAGTAAAAATTCTTTCTCAACCAATGAGATTGGTGTCAAAATTTACATTGCACAATCTCTATTTCTCTTCACGAAATTGAACACGAACATATGAAATTTACTCAAAATGACAAATGGGTTCCATTTTAATTTAGGCTCAAAGTCAACCAAAAATTTAGTTTTTATAAACCGAAAAAACTATTTTGGTCCAAAATCCCTCACATGAATGAAAAATTGGTTATTAGTATGCAAATGATAATGTTGACACACTATAGAGAGTACATCTTAGAAAGATCATGCATTTAGATAGATAATTTTTGGCTTTGAACCTTTCCTAGTGAAAGCCCATCTAACTTACTAGCTAAATAGTGAATGTGATGTCTTGAAGTATTAAGCTGTTTGATAAATCAATTCGAATAGACTTTATATAGTCTCTTTCCTAACACAATTGGTTCTCATGATTGTGTTCATTTTAGCCCTAAAAAACTCCTATTTTTTATGAGTGCTTTAGAGAATTTAGCCTTTATAAATTCTCACAGCAGTAGCCCCTTCACACCCATATAGGTGACTCTATTAGGAATATCCTATAATTTTTCACCTGAATTTTCAAGGTATAAAAGTCATTAAAAACATAGCTTACCCTAATAAACTCTTCAGACAACATTAGTTTATCATAGGAATAAGTATGAGAGATTATCTCCTTAATGTTTCTTTTAAATCATGCATAATTCAGTTGTCCCTTTGAACCTAGATCTTAGGATCTCTAATCAACTAGGTTGAGTTGACATTATAGTGACTCCTAAGTCATAGGCTTTACCCTCATTCTCCTCGATGTGCAATTTATTTGCACTCTCGTCAAACCTTTAGTAAACGAATCAACTAGATTTGTCTTTGATTTTATATAATCAATAGAAATAATCTCATTTCAGAGTAATTGTCTAATAATATTATTTATATAGTGTATATATCTATACTTACCATTATACATGTCATTTGGTGCCTTTCCAACTGCAGATTGGGTATCGTAATGTATACAAATTGCTGGTATAGATTTAGGTCATATTGGAATATCCTCCAGAAATTGGCAAAGTCATTCAACTTCCTCTCCTACTTTATCTAAAACAATAAATTCAAATTTTATTGTGGATCTGGCAATACACGTTTGCTTAGAGGATTTTCAAGACAAAGCTGCACCACCCAAGTGTAAAAATAGAACCTTTTGTGGACTTTGTATCCTTTATATTAGATATTCAATTAGCATCACTATACCGTTCAAGTATAGTTGGATATCTTATATAGTGTAATCCAAAATTTAGACTATATCTCAAGTATCTAAGAATCCTGATAATTGTCTTCCAAGGGTCTACTCCTGAATTACTTGTATATCTACTCAATTTACTGACTGAGTATGTTATATTTGGTCTAATACAGTTCATGACATACATTAGACTGTCAATGATATAAGAGTATTTCAATTATAATAGGATTTGGTCACTATTTTTAGACAAATAAAGATTTATATCAGCTAGTATTATAGCAATACTGATTTCATTCCTGTCGAGCATCTCAAGTATTTTCTCAATATAATGTGATTTGAGATAATATAAGTCCACTAGATATTTTAGAAATTTAATTCCTTGTATAACATCTGCAATACCCAAATCCTTCATGTCAAACTTACTGGACAACATTTTCTTAGTAGCTTTAATAATATAATTATTACTACCTAGAATAAGCATATTATCCACATATATACAAACAATGACATATCCATTACTTGTGTTTTTGATATAGACACATTTATCACATTCATTAATTACGAATCATTTTGACATTATGACTTTGTTAAATTTCCCATATCATTGTTTTGGTGTTTGCTTTAATCTATAAAGCGATTTAACAAATTTGCATATTTTCTTCTCTTGTCTCAGAGAAATGAACACTTCGACTTAAAAATTCTTGCCCTCTTACTGCATTTAAGTGTTTCTTCACTTTCTTCATCTGTAGACTCATGGTCCATATTACTAGTAGTAGCATGAGTGCTTTTAAGAGAGCTCCCATCATATTCATTATTACAAGGAAAAACATTTTCAAAAAATGTGATGCATTTATAGATTCAATGATTGTATTAATATGTATATCAAAAGTATCAAATTTATGCACAAGAAAACCATATGCACTACTATTTATTGCATAAACAATAAATATGCAACTAATGATTTGATATCATATTTTAATCATTTTGGGAATAGGAATCACACCTTAGCCAAACACCCCAAGACTTTTAAATATTTATAGGAAGGACTCCAACCTTTCCATAATTCATAAAGAATTTTGTCGAACTTCTTGTGAGATAATTTATTTAAAATATAGTTTGTTGAAAGCAAAACTTCCCCCATAAGTTTTGAATTAATCCTGAACTAATCAACATGTCATTCATCATCTCTTTCAATGTTTTATTTTTACGTTCAGCAATTCCATTTTGTTGAGGTTTATAAAGCGTAGAAGTTTGATAAATAATTTTATGTTCTTGACAGAACCTAGCAAAAGGTGAGTCATATTCACCACCTTGATCACTTCTTATTGTCTTAATTTTTTTTGCCAAGTTGATTCTTAACCTCATTGTTATAATGTATAAATCTTTCTAATAATAATCTTTACTCCTTATGTAATATACATAACAATATCTTGTGCATCATCAACAAAAGTAACAAAGTACTTCTGTCCACATCTAATTTGAACATATTTTAAATCTCATGTATCACTGTGAATTAATTCTAAATGCTCAATATTTCTTTCAATATTACAAAATAATGCTCTAGTTAATTTTGATTTAACACACGTCTCACATTTATGATTTGCATAAATATTAAATTTAAGTGACAATTTTAAATTCATTAATTTACACAAAGTATCAAAATGAACATGTACTAGTCTACCATGCCATACAATAAAAGACTCAAATATATAAGTAGAAGATGTGATATTGTTATTATTATTAAAAGCAGATACAATTGTCATTTTATTCATCTTAAAGAGTTCATCGCTCATATATCAATTGCCTACACAAATCCCACTCTTGGTGAGTACAAATTTGTTAGACTTAAAAATCAACCTAAAACCCTTCTTACTCAACAATGATCTAAACACAAGGTTCTTTTGAATTTCTAGAACATGTAATGCATCATTAAGAGTAAGTTCTTTTCTAGAAATCATGTTCCATATAACCTTTCTTTTTTCTTAAACTTTGGAAGTAAAAGAATTTTCTATGAATAGTTTTTCTCCATGATTAATAGTTTCATATGAAGAGAACAGCTTTTTATATGAGCATATGTGTCTAGTAGCCCTAGTGTCCACCCACCATTCCTTAGTATTTCTCACCAAATTCACTTCGAATACTACGACAGAAAAATTCATGTTAAAAATATTATCATAAATTTTTTTTTACCTCGGTTATATTAGCTTGGACAACTTTCTACTTGTGGTTCTCTTGTGTTTTACAGCTTCGGCAATCCTTAACACGATGCTCTGATTTGTTGCATACAAAGCAATTGCTTTTGAACATTTTGGAAAAACCACCTTTGGCTCCTTATTGTCCAACATGTTTCATTTTCTTGTTGGTTTTTTATTCCTCTTCAATCAATGTACCTTTGACTCCATAGAATGATTACTAACTTTTTTTTCAGAGACTCTATTGGCCTCCTCAATCCTTAATCTCACAATCCAGTCCTCAAATTCATTTCTTTGCGTTTGTGCTTTAAATAATTTTTGAAATCCTTCCAATGTGGTGGAAATTTCTCAACAATTATTACCACTTAAAAAAGATTCACTAAGCATCATCCATTCGACATGAATCTTATGTAGGATTACTTGAAGATCTTGAACTTGACTTATGATAATCTTGCAATCCACCATTTTATAGTCAAGAAATCTGTCCACAGCAAATTTCTTTATTCTGGCATATTCTGTTTTGTACTTTTATCCAAGGATTTCCACAACTCTCTATTTATCTTAATTGGACTATTCATATTATATAATGTGTAATCCAATCTATTGAGGATATAATTCTTGCACAGAAAAATTAGAGTGCTTCCATGCATCCACCGCGACAACAACTTGGCTGTCAATCTCATTCTTACTAGAAACAGGAGCATCCTCACGAAGAAACTTTGCAAGACTCAACGTAGTGAGATAAAACATTATTTTCTACTGACATCTCTTAAAATCATTCTCATTAAAATTTTCAGTCTTTTCTCCATAAGTCACATGAGTAGTTACAGAAAGAGGCAACCACATGAGGAGTAATGAGGAGTAATGGTTTCTCATTTGAAACCATTTCTAATAAACAAAACTACCAAATATTCAAAAATATGAAAACAATAACAATTTGTAAAGCAAGTTACTAAAACAGAGACAATCGATGTTACTGTTCAATGTTATTGTTTGGTGTCACTGTTTTAATGTCACTATTTGGTATTACTGTTTAGTTTCACTGTTTCAATTAAACACATAAACAGAACATATAATTTTTCTCAAAATTTTTCAAGTATCCCCAAAATATTCAGATTGTACAAAATAAGCTTTTTAACAATTTGCAATATTTTAAACTAGTTTTTAAAATACTAATAACATGAATCAAAAACACAACAAATAATTATACAAATGAAAATTTTGTCTTAAGATTATTGTTTGGGTTTTATGAATATAGCAAAATTACTTGTAGAAATCTATGATTTGTATCATTCAAATTAGAATAAAACAGTAACAATCAAGAACGAAACAATAATAAATGAAAACAAAACAGTAACACATAAATCTATAATTAAACAATATATAAACTGACTCGATTGTAAAGCAAGGCTAGTGTTTGACAGTATATCCTTTAGGACAAATTTTGCCCCCATACTTGGTGCTTATGAAAATCAAAGCGTCTACCTCTAGGATACAATGATCTTCACACACTTGAAAGTAGCACTCCAATTCAATTGTTCAGCAAACTTGAAACTGCGTTGTGTATTCTCTAATATGTAAACTGCTTAATGTCAAAAATATGAATGCTAATGATTCCCTTAATTTGTAATGTAACTGATGTAGAATGGTAATGAGTCTGAGTTATTTATAGACAGAATGTTGATTGATCCGGATAGTCACCATGCAAACAAACATAACCTAGAAGATACATTCAGCCCAGAAGGTACCATTGAAAAATTCGAAAGTAGAGGAAAATAAAATTCGAACCAGTGAAAATTTTAAATCCAAAGGATACCAGAAATTAAATTCTGGGTTAAGAAATTCGAACTCAATTCGTTAAATGAATTTTATCCAAAAAGATTAAGCTTTTAGTCTAAACCATACCCACACCCACACCTAAGGCCGGCCCTATTGAGTCTTAGCGGGCGGGCAGCGCACGTGTAGTCAAACCGAAACCCATGTAGATGCTCACTCCACTCACTAAAGTGTGGTACCTCTTGGGGCCCAATCCATAGAGCAAAATGCACAAGTAGAATTTCTTTTTCAACCAATATGGGATTGGTGTCAAATCCCACCTTTCACAACCTCTATTTTCACAATCCAAATGGGTCACTTTGGAGCATAGTTGGGCCCCTCATTGAGCCAACTATGGTTCAACAAAGCAGACATTAGTTTCAGCCGACAAGAAATTGAAACAACCTCAGCAAACGATTTGGTTGGCAAAGCTACCGAGCAGTTTGTGTAGATGAAGCAAATGTGTAGAGGACAGTTTGAATGAATCAATACCTTGGTAGGGCTCTGGTTTCACAATTCAAGGAATAAGGGTCAAGTTCATCCAAGTTAGGCTATCGCCAATGATCAAAGAAGGTCATAAGCAATCGATAGGTAAACTACCTAGTCGAAGTTGCACATTGAAAGGATGACCTGAAAGATCAACTAATGAGAAAGGAAATCTAGAAAGGAAAAAACAAACTCTGGGAAGGTCTAGCTAAAAATTAGTTTTGTCACACTATTCTAGCCTAGATTCTAAACCATCAAAAGTTGAGGAACACTCCTACAAATATTGGATGAGCTTAAGACTAAAATGTTTGCACTTCTTTCCCTGTTAATTGATTGCTTAACTTCATAACCTTTTCTTAATTAAGCATTTGAGTGTCTCCAACCAATCAAACCCTAGTCTGTAGTAGTTTGTCAGTCAGGAGGAAGATGAAACTGATTTGTTTGGACACAATCATTCAATTCCCAGAATAATCACCATCTTTTCATCATCATAAAGGTACAAAAAAATTTTGTACAATTGGCACCGTCTATGAGAAATGAGTGACAACTAGCCATATCAAACCTAAGGAGTACGTTGGGATCACCTCGCAACAAGCAGTACTCGAACGAATATGATCCAGAGCGTAACTACTGATGTCAATGCCCTTAGATATTGATGCGTTTGGATACTAATGCGAATGGTAGTATCGCCAGAAGCTCTAACAAAGAATGGCAAGAGAATTAGGAACATACATCCCAACAATGATATGTGTCGAGCGTCTAGCTATGAGGCTATAAGGGGACCAATGCTAAAGAACCACACCCTTCTGAATGAAGACAAAACCTTTTCGACCGCAGGAATAAAAGGATAGACAACATTTGATAAAGGCACGGGAGAAAAAAATCTGCTTGGGTGGAGGATCAGGAGGAGAATTGGAAATGTTTCATAACAAAGGAACTTTATTGTTGATTGAAGCACCTCGAGCAACAAACTTCCAAAGAAATCACAAGGAGGACATTAGAGAATGTTTGGGGGAAGAAAACTACCTAATTGAAGGTGCACCTTGAAAGCGTGACCTAAAAGATCGACTAATGAGAAAGAAAATGTCAAAAGTTTCAAATGCAACTTTGGGAATATTTGGCTAACAAATAGATGTGTCACTCGATTTCAGCCTGTATTTTAAACAATAAAAAGTCTAGGAACACTCCTATAAATATTTAATGAGCTTAAGTCTAGAGGTATGTACTTCTTTTCCTGCTAATTGGTTACTAATCTTCAGAGTTATTACTGGATTAACCATCAAAGTACCTTCGATCGGTCAAACCCCTGCTTATTACCAATTTTTCCTCTTGTAGGGAAAGGTGCAACCAATTTTTTGGACAAGTTATTCGATTTCTAGAATAATCATTATCATTTTCGTCATCACAGAGGTATGCAATTTTTTCTTGTACATTAAGCTATAATAAAAAAAAATTATCTATCAAATTTAAAGACCTAAATTCAGTAACGAGTCAAAATACAAATGGTGATTTGTACTGACATTGTAATTTGTGCTTATAATTTTGAGCAATGCTGACATGATTCACTGTAACCTTTGAATTTGATGATGCATAAAAGTGGATTTATGCACAATCAAATCAGTCAAGTGTGTGGTGTAGAACAATTAAGTAAACAATTAATAATAAGATATAAAGATTGAGTGGTTAGGTATGGGTGACCTAACCACTGAAGGTGGCAACAGTAGTCGAAAAATTCTATGAATGAGAAAGTACAAGGTAGAGAAAGAGAAAGAGAGAGAGAGAGGGAGAGAGAGAGTATGCCCTAGGTGTAGTGTGTGAGATTTGCTCCAATGTGTAGGAGGTTTACAATTTATAGGCACAGAGCCCTAGATGTGGCAGGGACATAAAGGTCAAGCTACTAATTTATCTGAGAGAATAGCTACAATTAGGGATGATCACTATGTTGGAGTAATGGCTATCCCAATGATTGCTCTCTCACGTGCATTGATTCTTCCCGGACTCTTGGACTTTGGATTGAATTGAGGTCATGAGCTAACCTTGCCCTGCCTTTTGATAATTTGGGCTTCACCCATGAACTAGGCCCAAGTATAGTTGGATCGGGGCTCGTCATAATTGATTGTAGACCTCGTCAAACATTAGAACTTACTCTTCATCCAATGGTTTCAATGATTCACTATGACATTTGAATTGCTTGTAGACCCCATTAAACATTAGAACTTACTCTTCATCTAATTAGAGCTAGGGTAGTGAGATTCATGGACACTTCTGCACAAGGAGATGGAGATGCTTTGGCGAGTGGCACCTTGGAAAGGGAGAGAGGCTTGGGTGGCACCGAGGTGAACTTGGGCTACACCAAGGAAGATGCAAGGTTGGGCGACACCATGGAGGACTCAAGCAAATTGATGATGTTTTCTATTTATGAAAATTCTCTTTTTTATTCAGACTCCACAGGTGATCCCGTGGTTGAAAGATCAATGGTGAAGGCTCTCTCTGTCACTAGGAAGGCCACTTCCCCTCCTAAGAGGGCAAGATCTGATGCCCCCCATGTTTCCCAATTAAGGTCTGATAGGCCTAACATTTCTCAGAATGTGAGGTCTGATGGGCTTACCATTTATTAGTATGTGACCCCTTTGAGTCCTTGGGTTAGTCCTAGGACTACTTTAGAGATTGGGACTCCTGTGCAACCTTACACTAAGATTGGAGCTCCACATAATTGTCCTGTTTTCCAGCAGTGGCCCGGTGTCCATGCTGCAGGACGTGAATTTGGCCAAGGAGCAGTTTTGGAGGTTTTTGACATCCTCGAATATTAGAGAGGTCGGCTCTCAGGGTCCTGAGGGTATCATCGATACCGCGATGGAGGGTTTTGCTTTGGTACGCTCCTTTTCTGTGCAACCTTGTCTTCTATATGATTTGGTCATACTGAATTTCTTGATTTTAGATATTCACAGATGGCTTCGGCTTTTTCGTGCCGTTGAGGACGCTCAAACTCGATGAGGTGTCGAGAACTTTAGCAGAAGAAAGACGGGCGCGCCAGGCTGCTGAGGAGCAGTTGAGGTTGGCTCATGAGAGAGCAACACCGCTTGAGACCGATTTTTTGGGAGATCGAGACTGCTTGCGTGAGAGAAGATCCAAACTTAGACCGAGCTCCAGGTGTAGTGTGTGAGATATGCCCCTATATGTAGGAGAGTTTATAATTTATAGGTACAGAACCCTAGATATAGCAGTGACGCGAAGGTTAAGCTACTAATTTATTGGGGAGGATAGTTACAATTTGGGATGGGCACTATCTTGGAGTAATAACTATGCCGATGATTACTCTCTCACATACGTTGACTTTTCCTAGACTCTTGGATTTTGGATTGAACTAAAGTCATGAGTTAATTCTGGTCTGCCTTTTGATGATTTGGAATTAACCAATGACCTGAGCCCAGGTATAGTTGGATGTAGGCTCGTCGGAATTGATTGTAAACCCCGTCAAATATTGGAACTTACTCTTCATCCAATGGTTTCAATGATTCACTATGACATTTGAATTGATTGTATATCACATCAAACATTGAAACTTACACTTCATCTAATGTTTTCAATGAAACCATATCATCAGTTTCTGGTGCGCATTGATACAAATTTATATTTTTAAGGGTATAAATTGAGATTCGAATAATTTTTCAGGGTACAATTTACGATTAACCTTTTATTTTTTACATTGGGTCCCCAACTATAGTTATTAAATTCATATTTCCCCTCAAATTTGATGTATCTCATAGTAATATTATACCTCCAACGACATTTATTCGTTTTATATTACCCAAACTATAGATGTTGGGAATGTGCATTTTACTACGCACTTTGATATACACACATATAATTAATTTTTATTTTTTTTTGAAGGCATAATTGAGAGAATAAAAGTATCTTTTATCTTTTGGTCTGGAAACAGAATGGTGCAGATTCACAGTATATACACCGACTATTCACTCTCTCTCTCTCTCTCTCTCTCTCTCTCTCTCTCTCTCTCTCTCTCTCTCTCACACACACACACACACAATATAAAACAACCACCTACCTTATTTTTTTTGAAGTGCCCAATGTGTAGACAATCACCTAACTACTTAGGCATGTTCTCAATGTAGCATTCCGATGCAGCATTTTAGAAAACAAATAACAAATTCATCGATCGGCTAGTATTTAGCACATGACTTCCCAGTAGCACTTCCAAACTTGGCATCATCTCACTTTCTATACATATATATTTCTATGTCCTTAACTAACAAAGCTATAACAGCGCCAATTAACTTCATGCTTTCATGATCAAAAACTCCAAGTGATCTCAACATGGATCTAGTAATTTAGTCAAACTAATACTCCGTTTGGTACGATAAAAAATAGAAGGATGAAAAATTGTAAGGATGGAAAGTTAGAGTAATAGATAAAACATCATGTTTGATAAGGAAAGAAAATAAGAAAGATAAAAAAGTTGATGAATTAACTTTCCTTCCAACTCACCAAAATCAATCTCTCCAAAATTTAAATGGAAGTGAATGGAAAGTTAATTATTTGTGTTGAAATGTATCTTATTTGTCTATATATCATTTGATATATACATATATTAGGAATAACTCGTGCATGAAGACACAGTATAATATAAACCAATTGGTTAATTTTTAAAAAAAATTACTTTAATTTGCTTTAATTATAGATTCTTGAGAAGGATGTTGGTGGCCGTTGAATGAATCTATTTGAGATGGTTGGATGAGCTTATTAAAGCCTTGTCTATTTTATATTGTAGATTATGTATACATTAATTTCATATATAAATACAATAATAAAAATATGTCTCTATATGCTTCTTTTTTTAAAAAAAATAATTTTTATTTTTCATCCATTCTACCAAACGAAAAAGAGAGAAAGTGTTATCATTTTTACTTTTCTTCCTTGAATGATAGAAATTGTATCTCTCCTATTTTTCATCCATCCTAATTTTCCTCCTTCTTACCAAACGAAGCTTAAAGCTCATAAATCTATAGTTTTTTGAGTTTTCCAACAAATTAATCTAAAAATGGGAGGCTAGATTGTTAAGCAGATATTGTAACCAGGGCAAAAAAAAAAAAGATTCAAGTAACATTTTAAGAACCGGGGCATAGTTCTGGCCCCCAACGCCTAAGCCATATTTATCTTAAAAATAATTAGTATAAATAAAACTAAAAGAAATTATTGCTTGCATGGCAATGTACTACAATTCAATGAATTCACATAGCGCCATACATGAACCAGACCAGGGCCACATTGTGTGCATGTTTGGCAGCTTATACGAATACAAATGTTTTATTGAAAAAATAGAATAATTAATTAGGAGAAATAAAACAACCTCAATTTAGCATTACACAAAGCCAATGTTCCGACAAACACCGCCTGCAGCGAAACCTGGTCCGTAAATTGGCTACCCGTTTTAATCAACAGAAGCCACTTTAGGAAACAGCATAGAGCCAAGTGGTTAGTCCTAAGCATCATCACCCCCTCCTAAAACCCCAGAAATAGCATTTGTTCATTGACCACGTATAAATAATGGGTCGCACATAAATATATGGTAAGTGATCTATCATTAATATTCCGTTTGGTAGGGATGATCAAAAATAGGAAAGATGGAAAGTAGAAGGATACATTTTCTATCCTTCAAGGATAGAAAGTATGAAGAATATATTTTTCCTTCATTTGTGTTTGGTCGAATGGATGGAAAATAAAAATGATTGTTTTTTTTTTTTTGGTGATGGCTAAGATTAAATGTAACAATCGAGTTATTAATCAAACCTAACTTAATTCATTTAACTAATTATGTCGTATCGAGTTACGAATTGACCTTTTTATTTTCGTATCGAATTCGAGTCATGTTATCGTGTTGAGTTAAAAATTATCACTCTTAGTTAAGATAGAAAAAATATTTTTTTAATTTAAAAATATTTTTTTATTTTTTTATTTTAAAATTTATATATATATACACACACATGTTTTACCATTATATTTTTATATGAAATTAATATATACATAATATATGTATATATAAAAAGATATATAGACAAATAAGATACATCTCACACAAATAATTAACTTTTCATCCACTTTCCTTCCGATTTTAGAGGGATTGATTTCGGTAAGCTGGAAGGAAAATTAATTCATTCACTTTTTCATTCTTCCTACTTTCTTTTCTTACCAAACATGATTTTTTATTTATCCCTCTAATTTTTCATCCTTCTAACTTTTCATTCTTCCACTTTTTTACCGTACCAAACGGAGAATAAGTAAAATTGTGTGAAAAATTAATAAAGAGGGTCTCGAATTTTTATTTATGGAATTTTGTATTAGTATCACATCCAATTATTAGGATTACAATACAATCAATCTCCAGTACGGATAGAGAAACAGCACTCAACAAGGGCAATATTTCAAGTAATCTACGCTACGAGTAAAGAGTGAAAAGTCCAGAGGAGTCAGATCAGATAGACGAAGAGAGAGCTGAAGATATGAAGTACAATAATTTCTAGTACGTAAATATCAAGGATATAAAAGTAAATATTCTACAATTCAATACATATTTTTTTTTACCACTTCCTTTTATGATCCGTTTAGTAATATGGATGTAAAAATGGAACAATGAAAGGATAAAAAATAGGAGTGAAACACTTTATATCCTTCAAGGAAAAAATCCTTCATTCCTTCTTTTGTGTTTGGTAATAGAGATAAAAAGTACAAATGATTGATTTTTTTTGGATTTGATAAAACAAAAAAATTATTTTTTTATTTCTTTAAAAGCATAAATACATATTTTACCATTATATCTATATATAAAATTAATATATACATAATACATAATTGATAAATATGATATGCATGTACTAGTTATTGGTCTGAAGGCACAAAGTAATAAAAAATAGTAAACAATAAACATATTTGTATTTATATTCAAAATCAAATCACAAACATAGAAAATAGGTAAATAAATTTAAGCATCGGTTTGTAGTGGGGTGAGAGGAGGTGTTGGTGGTGGCGGCGGCGGCGATGATGGTGGCGACGATTGTGACAGCGACGACGACGATGGTGGAGGCGCCGGCGGTGCTAGTGGCGGTGGTGGGACAGTTTCAAGCACTATTTTTTTTAAAAGTATTTTATGAGAAATAATTTTTAAAAGTCACTTCAAACACATCCTTTGGAGCTTATTTTTCCTATTAAATTTAAGATGTTAATATTATCCGTTAGATTAACTTTAAAGTAAAATTTAAAGTGATCTCAACCGCGAATAGCCAAAGTCATTTTATTTATCTTTTGACATTTAAACTGTAAGTTACTTTATTATATAGATATATCAAAAGATATATAGATAAATAATATATATTTTAACACACATAATTAACTTTTCATTTATTTTTTCTCCCAATTTTGGAGGGATTGATTTGGTGAGTTGTAATTAAAGTTCATTCATCCACTTTTTCATTTTTCCTATTTTTCTTTCTTATCAAACATAATATTTTATATATCCATCTAACATTTTATCCTTCTATTTTTTTATCGTATCAAACAAAAAAATCATTACTAACTAAAACATAATAAGTTATCAATTTCTTATTTTCATTCTTTTTACTTTCTTTTTTTTCTTACTTTTTCGTAAACCTGAACGAATCATAATAGCAGTTTTATATATAAAAATAAATAAAAAAAATCGGTTGGAAAGTCAGTAACAAATTTTTTCATTAGCTTGCCAACCCAGAAAAGAACCTGGTTTGTTTCATGAAAGAGAACCACAGGGGAAAGGGTCTAGGCTTTCATTTTCATGGTCTGATTTCCCAGTGAATGTCTCAAGCTCAGAAGATGAGTGTTATATAACCGAAATATATTTTTCAGTATTATATTTTTATTTTAATTAATAAAAATAAATATTAAAATTCAAAGTTGAAATTATTTTTCGAGTGGTCCATACCATATCCAGAAGAAGATATGCCAAAGACAAGAACACAAGTACCAACCCCATCTCTTTTTGAAACCGAAAGTACCATACGACCTCAATCACCTCCATGGCATGCTGTCTCTCTCTCTCTCTCGTAGCATTCATCTGCTCTCCATGGCATGGGTCAGCAGGCCATCAAACTTCAGGCGTCAACTGGACGCACACTTTGCTTACGGAGTAGGCTATACTCAAAGGGCCAAAAAAAAAAAGTATCGTACCTACCGACATAAGCGGAGACAAAAATTTTGTTCAAGTGGACACTTTAATTATGCATTTTAATTTTTTTTCTTCTAATCAATCACACTATGTAATATATTTATATTTGTTATATTATATTTGATATATAAAATCCATTTAACATAAAAAATTTTAAAAAATATATATAAATTGTCAGGGGCGGAACTATGAATATCTATGATAAAGACAAAATAAAACTCGTATAAAAAAATATTAAGCCAAATTAATACAAAAAAATTCATTTCAAGAATAAAAAAAAAGTAAGAATCAACACTAAATTATTGTGAAATAATAAATTCAATTTTTATTTAGCTGAAATAAAATCTTAACAAAAAGTCAAAAAATAATTTTTTTAGTACATTTTAACATAATTATATATTTCAATAAAATATAAAAAATTTTAAAATCTCTAAAATTTTATATATGAATTAAATGTAAATTAATTTTTGTATTTTATTAGGTTATAGACTACTATTACTGAAACAATGGTAAATGAAAATTAAAAATCATTCTTAAAAAATAACGATTATTGTGTTAAATAAAAAGAAATATTGTATTTTCTTTAATATACAAATAAAATATTTACTCAATCCAAAATGAACATATTTATTTTAGAGGGTTAGTGGTTCAAAAATTTAGGGGGTAAATATAATGTATAAAATAATTTTATAAGTTGGTGCAACGAAGGACAAAAATACTCGAGGAACTAAGCTTCTCATATGTTGAACTTTTCTCTGTTTCTTCTCTTTTTCTTGTGGCTGGATAGTGGACAATGGGCAGTTGGGAGTGAATGATACAGAGAGAAAAAAAAAAAAAGATAAGATAGCTTTTAGTCAAATGGGCCAAAAATTTTGTTTTTTAATGATGGTGAGCCAAAAGTTTTGTTTTTAATGTTGGGTTAAAAATTTTGTTTTTAATGTTGGGCAAAAAATTTTATTTTTTTAAGGAAAATTTGGAGGCCGGTCCCCCTATATGAACTTATTTGGACTTAAGTCCGTTAAGGAAACTTATTTGTTATAAAGTCCTTTTTTTGTCAATTTTACCATACTATCATTTCCCTTTAAAAGTGAAATAAAACTAAAAATTAAAAACTCATAAATCTTATGAGTTTGTCTAATATTAAAATATTTACTCTCTCATATCTATCTATCCATATATAGGTTTAGAGTTTGACTAACATTAAAAAAATTTTTCTCTCTCTTATCTATCTACTAGTCATTGCCCGTACCTAAAGGCACTATGTTACTTATAAAATTTCAATACACAAAGATAGGATGTTTGAATAATTTCAACGCATATCCATTAGATTAGTTTTGAACATTTTTTGTTAGTGTAATTGGTATCTTATTTTTTTTTTGTATTGATCACTTATTTTTTTTTAATTTTTTGAGAACTATAGGATTTCATACAGTAGTAATTTATTTTTGGTATAAATAATAATTTGATGATTTATTTATGGATTATAAAGACAATTTAAACTTCATTGATTGATAAGAAGTAAAAAGTAAACATCAACCATCGGTACTAAGTGCGTGATAAGAAGATCTACTTACAATATATCATAGGTATGAATCAGTTTGTAATAAGAAGGATGAAAAATTATATAATAAGTATATAATGGTTTTTAATAAAATATTATACCAAAGGGTTTGAACAAATCGATATACTGAATAACTTACATGTTCAAAAATGGTGACATTATCCATTTGGGTACTGATTTTTGTGTTGTAGTGACGGTGTGTATGCAGTTATTGAGGTCAAATGTTAAACTGTCAAACTTTGAAAAAGAAGCACTAAATTTAGAGATATTATGTATTTTATGTGTGTTTAATAGAGATATTTTTAATTTTATGCAAAGTTTTATCATAAAATTAGAAATTAAGCAAAACCAACCTAAATCAAGGTACAAACAATATACTTTTTAACATATAACATTTAACAACAATTAGTTAATGACAATACATCCACAACTAAACCACACAAACATTAAAAATTAAAAACAATAAACTATTGTCAAAACATACACCACTAAACCAAACCAAAAAAATCATCAACGATAAACAATAATGGGTACTTGCGAGAGTACTTCTGGAGATTAGATCACTACCAATACAATTTGGATGAAAGAGAGTGGATGGTTGGAGTGGGTAAGTCCAGTGGGTCTCCAAATTATGTCGTGCGTCGCTGAAAAAGATCTGTCCATTGTTAGAGTCTGCATAGAGAGATGAGAGACTAAGGAGAATGATAATAATTTTTGAGAAACTAAAAGATGTGAGACGGTTAATGGAGAAAGAGAAAGAGTTTGGGCTGTCTATTAGACAAAATGGGTAGCATGTGGGTGTAATTAAATTGCGTGAGATTCAAGGGTGGAACCACCCTTGGACAAGGGTGGGCACGTACCCCTCTCAATTTTTTTTTTTTTGACATTAGATATATATTTTTTAAAATAAAATTTAGATATATTTAATTGTGTTCACCCTCAATTTTTTTACAATAAATATATATTTTTTAAAATAAAATTTATATATATTTAATTGTGTCCACCTTATTATTTTATTATTGTGATATCGATTAAGACAGACGACTACTTAAATAATAATGTTATTGAAACTAATACATTATGATATTAAATCTAATAGTGAGTCCCTACATTTAATAACATCTACTATTCATCCAATGGTCACAAACTATTAGGTTCCTACTAATTAAATTTTGAATTTTTTGTTTTAGTTAAGATATAAAATTAAATTTCGAATTAGAAGAAATTACTATTATTCTTAATTTTTTAGACACAGACATGTCCGAATAATTTTTAAACATATCACGTTCATTTTTCTAATTATAGAATTATTTTATTATTGTATAGAAATTAGCGTCATAATATAATAAATTACAGGGTAATAAATGAAAGACTGTTATTACCATTTTGTATATAGAAAAAAAGTATTTATTGATATCATTGATTTGTAATTCTTTTAAATGATAAACAATAATCAGATTTAATAATAAAATGATAATAATTAGTCTCATACGAAGTTTTAATTAATTTACTTTTATTTTTTGTTTGTTCATTCTATGCAAATCTTTTTTTAACCTTTTATGTTTGATGAATTTTTACGCATAATTATAGTAAATATGAATTTATGAACTTTTATGATCAATTGAAAAAAAATGAAAAATGCTATTAATGTGTCCACCCTAAAGTATTTTTCTGGCTCCGCCTCTGGTGGGATTTTATTTTTGTGTGGGATGTGTTGTGAGCGATTGGATTAAGTTTGATGAATTTAGATGAAATTTAGATTATTTAATTTAAAATAAATTCAATCTGAGTTGTTCTTGTGTTTTTTAAATTTAAGATAGAGACGTATGAGAGATAAGAATGTAGAGTTTTACGATAAGAGGCTTCTTCATGGGCAGGAAAAGAAATTCAGGACTAACTGTACACTGTTAGATCAAAATTTTTGAGATAATTTGAACTGTCTTTTATGTTGGGATTACGTTGTCCGTTGGATATATATATAATAACATTAAAAATAAAAAATAATAACATTCAAATATAAAAAAAATATCATTTGGACACAAAAAATAATATATTTAAACACTAAAAAAGTAGTAACATTTAAACATAAAAAAATTAAAATATTCAATATTAATATTTAAAAAAATACCAATAGTAACATATTCAACAAAAATAGTAACATAATTAACAAAAACTGTAACATACTTAACAACTATTATTTCTCTCAAATTCAAAACTCAAAAAATAGTAAAATTAAAATAAAAAAAATAGTAATATTTAAAAAAAATAGTAACATTGAATATTAATATTTAAGAAAATAATAGTAGTAACATGTTCAACAAAAATAGTAACATGCTTAAAAATAATAGTACATGAACTGTAACATACTCAATAAAAGCAGTAGCATGAACAGTAACATAATAAAAAAAATAGTAACATGAATTTGAATTTTACTATTAAAATTCATAATAACTTTTTTTTTATTTGAATGTTACTATATATATATATATATATATATATATATATATATATATATATATATACTAGTTATTGTATGTGTCTGAAGGCACGGTGTAATAAAAAATAATAAACAATAAACATATTTGTATTCGTATCCAAAATCAAATCACAAATATAAAAAAAAAAAAAAGATAAAAGAATTTAAGCATCAATTTGTAACGGGGTGAAAGGTGGTGGGCGGTAGTAGTGGTGGTGATAGGAGACGGTGATGAGTGCGGTGGTGACAGTGGCGGTGGGGGTGGCGGTGACGGTGGTTGTGGGGGTGGTGACAGCGACAGGGGGTGGTGGCGGCGGCAGTGGTGGGGGTGGGGGTAGCAGCGGTGGTAGTGGTGGAGCGGTTTCAAACACTATTAGTTTTTTTAAAGTACTTATGAAAAATAATATGTGAAAGCACTTTTAAAAAATCACTCCAAACACACCCTTAGGGGCCTATTTTTCCTATTAAATTTAGGGTGTTAATATTAACCGTTAGATTAACTTTAAAATAAAATTTAAAGCGATCTCAACCGCGAATAGCAAAAGTCATTTTGTTTATCTTTTGAGATTTGAATTGTAAACTACTTTATTGTGTATATATATATATATATATATATGAGAGAGGAAAAATTTTAATGTTAATCAAATTCTTAACCTATATATGGATATAGATAAATATGAGAGAGAAATAATTAACTTCCTTTCAAAAAATGATATTTTTGAGATAAAAAAAAAAAGTGAACTTAAGTCATTACATATAATTTTAAACATGGACTTAGCCTCTTATAAGTTTCCCTACATGGCTTATCTCCAAACAAGTACATCTAGGTTGACTTACTTCCAATTTTCACTTTTTTTTTATATGTTTAGGTGGATTGTGATAGGTCAAATATTTGATTTTTTAATAAGTTTGGATAGATAATAGTGAATTCAATTTTTTTTTTTAAATGAACTTAATTGTTTAATTATTTTGGATAAATAATGTGGGTCTAATATAAATGAGGGGCACACATAATATATATGTATAAATTTATAATACATATATCTAACTAATAGAAAAAAAACTGAGGGGGGCACGTGCCCACCCTGGCCCCTACCTCCCTCCGCCTATGCGTACCGACGTTTATAAGTTTTGTAAGATTTTTTTTAAAGAAAATTTTAGGATTATTTTTAATTAGGGTAACTCATACCTGAAAATACGGTGTAACGTAAATTAACCGACTAATTTAAAGAAGTAAATAGTGAAAATCTCATAGAAAAAGAGAGAGAAGAGTGAGGAGAGAAAAATGAAATTTAATATAAATAATTTTGAGAGAAATTTTGATAGCCATTGAATGAGTCTATTTGAGACTGTCGGATGAGTTTATTAAAACCTATCATATTTTATATTATAGATTTTCTAAAGTCACTTACAATTTTTATGAATTATTTATGACTTTTGAGAATTATCGATAACTTTTGAGGATTATTGATAACTTTTGAGGGTCACTTATGATTGATCCTAAAAAATTTAAGACCAATCACAAGTAACCTTTAAACGGTATAAATAACTCCATAAAAATTGTTATAAATAACTATAATATTAAAATTTATAAAAAAAAATTATCATAAGCAAATTCAAAAACTTATATTTCAATTCAAAAAAATTATAAAATTTGACGATACAATATTAAATTTTTATTGTTGGTACCGTAATGTTGTCCTTGACTTTTGATGCTCTGGATACTTGTTGAAAAAAAAAAAAAGACTTAATCCTATGGAATCTGGACTCCTGCTCGAACACTACAAAACAAATTCGTCTATTAGAGATTATGGGGGCCCACCATTGAAACTAACCACGTGGCATCATGGGTTGTGATCGAACAATGGTACCGAGTGTCCATTGTTTATGGCCAAGCATACAATAGCATCTGTATTAGCCTCTATATTTTAACTTTATAATCAGGCTGCATGTGATTAATTGAGCTAGCTATTCGATTGTTAAAAATATATATTATTGTAGATATTTTAGAGTAAAGCATCTAATTTAATGGGAAAAAAATCATTGCTTAATGGTGATGATGCACAAAATAGGTTATGTACAATTAAATCAGTCGAATGTATGATGAAAGATAATTAATGAATCAATTAATAATAAAAGACAAAGATTGGGTGGGTTGGGCCTAGGTGACCTAACCACTAAAAGTAACGACGGTGGCCAAAAAATTTTATTAATGAAAGAATAAAGTAGTAGTGATGTGTGTGAGAGAGAAAAAAAGAGTAAGCTCAAGGTATGGTACGTGAGAGATACCCCCATGTGTAAGGGGCTTACAATTTATAGGCGTAGAGTCCTAGTTGAGGCAGTATCATGATAGTCAAGGTACTAGTTTACCAAGGAGGATAGCTACTATTGGAGATAGGCACTATCTTAGAGTCATGGCTATTCCGATGATTGTTCTCCCATACACGTTAATTCTTCTTGGACACTTGAGCTTTGTATCGGACCGAAATCATGAACTAAGTCTGGTTTGCCTTTTGATGGTTTGGGCTCAACCCATGGATTGGGCCTAAACTTGGTCTGATTTTAGGCTCGTCATTTGCCCCCATGCCCCAAGCACTTACGATGACAAGAGGTTGAGGGCATAAGTGAGCTCTTCTTGTAGGCAGACCGGTTATCTTGTTCTTCACGATAGTTTCTTAAGCTTTTCACTCCATTCCATTCTCAAAACTTCCCTTTTCATCTGGGAACACCATGGTTGGGCAATCATTATTTTAGCACCCATTCCCATCTACTGGGTCAAATCTAGTAGCAAAAATCCCCTATCCTATTTAGGGCATCATTCTTAGGACCTTGGAGGCCAGTATATATATAGACCTAGGAAGTAACTGTCCACATTTCCATCCCTTTTCATTGCCTTCCTTCTTCATGGACTGAGCTCAGCACTCTTCTTCTCTACTTCTCATAGACTATTGGGAGAAAGGCTCACAAAGATGGAGATCAGATGGAGTTTGGATGACGTTGTAGGTAATGCCACAAAGGGGTTACAGGCGAAATCAAGGTGCCATGGCAAACCTAGGCGTTCGCAATGCCTTGGGGAGGCTAGGCAAAGCTCGAGGCGCCATGGGGGCAGCGCCAACCACCATGGGCAACGCCAGTCAAGGCGCTGGTCTACAAGGTGCCAGTGGAGGAGGATTTGTGGGCATTGGCTCTCGTATCATATAGGGCGGCACCAAAGGCGGAGGAGGCACCCTTGTGCCCTTGGTGTGGCAGGTGATGCTGACATTGGCCTAAGCAAGGCCTTTCTCGTGACTGTAGGCGACACGGATGGAGTCCTGGGTGGCAACGCCAATAGAGTCCTGGATGGTGCCCTTTGCACGGGTGGAGGTGACGCCGATGGAGTCCAAGGCGGTGCCCTTCGCGTAGTTGGAGGCGATGCTGACGCTGGCCTGGACAGTGCCCTCCACACGAAGGGAGGTGACACCGATGGAGATCTAAGTGGCGCCGCAGCTAGAAATGATTCAAGGGGCTTGGGCAATGCAGGCAATGTGGACAACACCCTTGGCGTGGCTGGAGGAGGTATGTACGACATCGGGGAGAAAACTGATGGCACTAATACACGCATAGGCACTGATGCTCGCACAGGCAAACTGCTTGGTGACAGTTCTGGCTCTAGGGGCAGCTATCCAATGTCCATAGTGGGTACCGAGCAAGAGCGTTAAATTGCAAAGATAGTGTCTTGGGCTTTGCCAGGGAGAGGGAGTGTGACACCTTGCGGCTAGGTAAGGCGATCTTGATCTTGCCTGCCCCTTATCTATTTTGTCCTCTTTCTTGACATTGGGTCTTCCTATTGTAGTTGCTCAACCTGACAAGGGTTTGATGACAACCTCTACATAAACATCCTAGCGAGTCAAGGGCATTGCTGACACTGACAGTTCAAAGTTAACTTTGATTTTCAGTTCCATAGATTGTGATAGTAGTATAGCCAACATGGTGTCGTCCTTGCATATTCCTCCCACTATTTTATGCTACCAAACCGAGGAGGATGAGTCAGCGTGCTTTGACTCCTCTGGAGAGATTATTTTCTATGAGGATGTCTTGGAGGTAGGATTGAGGTTTTCCATGTCCAGACCCATTTGTCTAATTATGGGTTACTTGTCGCTTACCCGGGAGAGGTTAATCCCGAATGGATGAAGCGTAATTTTAGTGTTCTTTTCACTATGGTGGTTGGTTCATGATGAGAATGTTTTCTCCCTTTCAAGGAGTTTTTGGCTTTGTATGTGCTTTTGAAAAATCCTACTCCTCATCAAGGATGGTACCATTTTGCTTCGCGGTTGGGCAAATTGATCACTGGATTAACTTTAAATTGCCACAGTTAGAAGTCTAGGTTTTTCTTCATTGGAGGTGAGTGGGCTACTGAGAAGGACTGTGATTTAGTACCCTTGCAGTGGGATACTCTTCTGAAGACCAAGCTAGGTATGAGTTTTTCCCTTACTTTCATACCTGAAAGTCATATCCCTCTGGCACTTACTACATGTTTGGCTTCCTTTGCAGCTTCACCCGTATTATCTATGGAGAGAAAGAGTAGGCTTTAGGCTATGAGGGATCATCCCACCAAGCAATTTGCAGCCCTAATGTGAGCATCGGGTCACTCTAGAGCCCCCCCTAGACAGAAGAGGGAAGGTATATGATCCCTTCAATAAATTTGATGAAGCTTGTAAATTCTCCTTCTTATGCAAGTTCTACAGGTACTATTGTTAATAGAGCGATGGTGGAGGCTCTCTATGCTTCTACGGTATCTTCCCCTCCTCCTCAGAGGGCAAAGCCTAATGCCCCCAGTGTTTCTCGATCAAGGCTTGATGGCCATGCTATTTCCTGAGAGGTGAGATTTGGTGGTGCCCCCATTCCTTCTTAGCATGCGGCCCCTTTGAGTGTAGGAGTTAGCCCTACTACTATTTAAGGAGCTGAGACTCGTGTGAGGTCCTCTATAAGGGTTGGAGCTTCACATAATTGTCCTGCTTCCAGCAGTGACTCAATGTCCATGATACATATGTAAATCTAGCCAAGGAGTGGCTTTGGAATTTTGTGATGGCTGTGGATATTAGAGAGGTCGACTCTTGAGGTCCAAATGGAATTATACATACCACGCTAGAGGGATTCGTTGGGGTATACTTTTCTTCTGGTTAGCCTTTTGGCTTCTACACTTCTCCTTTTTTTTTATGTTCTACCTTTTGGATGCTTATAGGTGGCTACTGCCTTTCCCTACCTTTTTTCAAGGACCACAAACTTGGCAAGGCATCAAGGGCTTTGGTAGAAGAGAGACAGACACAAGATGCTGTTGAGGAGCAGTTGAGGTTGGCTCATGAGAGAGCTGCACCTCTTGAAGTCTAGCTTTCGGCGTCTCGTGAGCGGGCTGTCAAGCTAGAGGCTAATAGATTACCTGTGCGAGAGTAAAGTCAGATCTGTGAGCAACCCGTGAGAGGGTCGCAGAAGCTGAGCAAAGCTACGAATAGCTCGGGAGATGGCTGACATGGCAGGGGCTGGCCTGCGAGTAGCTCATGAGAAAGCCACAAGGATAGAAGTTCATTCCATTGAGCTGGAGAGGAGGAGGGAGGCTGCTGAGAGGGCCATTGCAGGTGCTTTTATTGACAACAATGAGGTGTTTAGGGGGAAGGCCTTAGCATCTTTCTCTATTGTTGATTTCTCGGACTTCGTCTTGTATGGGGTACCAGAGACAAATGGTAACAAGAAGAGTTTTAATGAGAGCGGATCGAGGAGCAGTAAGTTATGTTGGGAGTCCGACAACTTTTACTTGTCTACCTTTTTGTTGTTAGGTCTTGCTTTGATTTTTGTAAGTTATTTAAAAACTCCTATGGAATGAAAGAAAGAGAGTTCTAGATAAAATAATCTTTGCAAAGTTTTATTTCATAACTAAAATAATGGATAACAAAATAAATTGACTAAACCAACAAATGACAAATAGCATAAGAGTCATTGACATGTACTCTACTATTGATAATACCTCTTCAGGTGTTCGACATTCCTTGGATGGGCCAAGGCTTTCCCTTCAAAGTGTTGAATTATGTAAGTGTCTAGTCATACAACTTTTGTTACCATGTAAGGTCCTTTCCAATTGGGGCCTATCTTGCTTTCTTAAGAGTCCTTGGTAGACAAGATTACTTTCTTGAGGATTAGGTCCCCCGGCAAAAATGAGCGAATCTTCACCCTCGAGTTGTAATATTTGGTCATGCAACGCTTGTACTCCACTTTACTGACTATTGCCATCTCCCTTTCCTCTTTTACCAAGTCAAAGTTAAAACAAAGATCTTCTTTATTAGTGGTTGGGTCATGGTATTGGACCTTCAAGGTGTGTACCCCCGATCTCGACTAGTATAACCGCCTTTGTTCCATAGGCTACGAAGAATGGGGTCGTACCCATAGGGCTCCTTGGCATTGTCCAGGCCCACAGTACTCTTGGGAGCTCATCCACCCACCGCCCTTTGGTGCTTTCTAGCATGGTATTTAGGTTGTGTAGGATTGTTCTAATAGTGACCTCCGCTTGCCCATTTGCTTGTGGATGGGCTGGGCTAGAATGGGGTTGCTGGATCTGTAAGTCTACACAGAAGCCATTAAGGAGTTTGTTGTCAAACTGCTTATCATTGTCACTTACTATTGCATGAGGTAATCCAAAATGGAATACTATGCTCTTTCAGATTAAATCCTTCACTTTCTGGTCCATTATTCTGGCTAAGAACTCAGCTTCTGCCCACTTTGTGAAGTAGTAAATGGCTACTATCACAAATTTGCAATATGAGTAAGGGGCCTAAGATGTCTATCCCCCACTTAGAGAAAGGTCAAGGGCTAATGATGGTGGTGAGTTCTTCTGGTGGTTGTCTTGGCACTGTTGCAAAACGTTGACATTTGTCGCACTTCTTTACGAATTCACGAGCATTCTTAATCATGCTAGGTGTCACAAGGTCAAATTTCTCACTCAAATTTCTACCTTGTGATGACATTGAGATCCTACACTCAGTCTCAATCATTGCACACAATCGATTATAGAAATCACACAATGGAAAGAATATAGACACAGCAAGTAAACACAACACACACGAGCTTTACAGGCCAATGGCCTAACTTTTTTTTCTCAATAAAGCCTAAAGGAACACTCAGTCAGGATCTACTTACAAAAACGTGTCCGACTCTCTTCTTATGCACTGCAAGCCCCAACATGTCTATTTATAACATTCAAATTGGCGGTTACAAGCCCAACTGCCTAGGCAATTGTATGGCAATTCAAATTTGCCCACAAAGCCACCCCACAGTTTGCTGATGATGGTTCAGATCCACTCCCACATCTATTGGTCATGTTAAGGGGCAGTTGCAACTGTTGGCTGACCCAGCCAGTAACTGCCCTCAATTACTGTGGATGTTGAGTGTACATGCCAGAAACCCTCATGATGTGCACATGTCAGAACCGCCCCTGCATGCCATGCACATGCCAGCAACTATTTGGAACCGCCACCATTTGCAGGGCACATGCCACAACCGTTCGGAACCACCTCACATATTGCGCACTTGCCTTCCTTGTGAGCGCACATCCTTGATTAGCCTTGCCTTCATGCCTAACCATACCCAGCTCATGGCTTAGTCTTCCAATGAGTAGATTCTCTTGTAAAAAGTGTCATGTAAGATGACGTACCTAGACGCTCTCAGTCTCAACTTCTTGGCTTCCAGTAGATTCTCTGGGAGAGTGTCTCCTTTTAGAGAGGCTCGGATAGGTGTCATCTAGTTGATTTTGGAGGATGGACAGTTGACATTGTCCTCCTTTGTTTGGCTCAAACTGGTGACCTTTAAGTGTGGGCCCTATTAATAAATTCGCAGATGTGAATTTGGCTAGGGCATCTTCTATGGCGTTATCCTCTCTAGGCACATGTTGAATCTGGAAGTGATTGAACTTTTTCACTAAAGTCTATACAATTGACAAATACTCTTGTATCATTTTCTCTTTTGCTTCAAAGTCTCTTTTTAACTAATTGACTGTTAGTTGGGAATCATGTAAACCCTGAAATAGATAGCCTTTATTTCAATTGCAAGCTTCAAGCTTGAGATGAGGGCCTCATATTTTGCTTGATTGTTTGATGCCATAAAATGGAGGGATACGACATATTTGAGCAGAGTACCTTGGGGACTAATAACCATCAGCCTTACTTCACCGTCTTCCCTAGTTGAAGATTCATCTTCGTACAACTGCCGGCATGCTACTGCACCAGTGGTAGACACCTGTTTAGGTGTGGCGGCACACTCAGGCAAGAGCGCGATTGGCCAAGATATAGTCGACGAGGGTGGTGAGGATAGCAGAGGAGTAGATGCGAGGGTACTGGGCGTCTCTGGCCTAGGAGTCTAGACGCTAGGAGCCTGGGAGGCTGGCTCTAAGGTGTCTATCCTTGTTGGATAAGGAGTTGAGTTGCTATGTATGGGGCAGGCAAGCGCAGGACACTTCTTCCTGGGCATCCCCATTTAACTAACTATTGGGTAGGCAAGGCAGTTGTATTTATTTAAACAACTGTTCCATATTTAACAATTGTCCATTTAATAGCACTCTATATTTTATAAGCATATTTTAGACTCCACTAGTTTGTGAAACCCAACACCAAATGTGGAGTATCCATTCAATGATGAAATTACAAATTATGATAAAATATGTCTTGAATTACATATGTGACAAATCACTTGACATGTGGTATCTAATAATATATATTTTGTGTCGTGTTCAAGTATTTTGTGGGATCATCATCATTTACTAATCGAATTTTTGAACGATACAATGAGACATGTTTTGCCAACAAAAAATCATTTATTCAATAGTTAAAACCAAAAGAATGGTTGTTAGATGTTGTGAGTTAAATATGAATTTATTTATTTGTGTTTTTTATATTGACCAAGTATTGATTTTGTAAAAAAAAAAAGTATATTGATTTTGTACTATTTGTCCTGATTCACAAAACAGGAATCAAGGTGGGCTGTGAAATATTATCCTCAAATTCATGTGTTTAATGCAATTGCATGAAATTTAAGTCTTTTGGGATTCCATACTCTCATATGATCATGGTCATGAAGTATGAGCACCTACAAGAGTTCCTTCATGGTAATGTGATAAACAGGTGGATCATTAAAGCAAGATTCGGATATCAAACATGTGATGTGTCACATACATTAAGCATTGTATCAATTCCTGCGCGATATGTTGGGCTGATGTCAATATACAGCCAAATGTGTTCTTACGCTTCATAGTCATTCTCAAACTCAAACGACATGAGAAGTACAGTGCAAGAAAGAGATTCTCTTCTAAAAGCCCATCACGAGTCACTTGTCAAACTAGATGTAGATGTGACAAATGCACAATTTGGTGTGAATGGTTCAAAATATCATGAAAACCAAGGGAGATCCAAGTCGTGCAAGTAAGAATATTTCAATTAACCTATGAAGATGCAATAAATTCAGGAGTACTGGACATACTGTTAAAAAATATCCACTCTTGATATCTCAATCTAATGATCCATTTGAAGGCATGCCTTTTTCACAGCCTAATGGATCACACCCATTACCACAAGACATCCATTTTTCACAGCATATTGGACCATAACAACCAATGCCAACATGTGAATAAGATCATCACTAGACTCCCTTTGTCAACAAGAGTATCCTCAACTATTCGGTTCATATAATACTCTTTGGCTCTTTATTTTTTTCTATCAACCCATTCCTTAAAAAATGATAAGAAACAATTCCTTGATATTTTAGGATGGGATGTCAAGCTTTGATTCAATCATTCACGCACAATTCATCAATAGTAGTTTCAATAATATGGAGGTAATTACCAAAATTACAAATTTTGTCTTCAAAATGTTGTTATTTTACCATTGTCATGTAATCATTAATTTATGCTATCATAGTGGGTGCCAAGATCATGGAGCAGGATGGGTCAATGAAATTCTCCTTTTCCTAACTTTGAATGAAAATTTTTAACATTCTCCATTACAAGTTTTCCCTGCTCCCCTCCCCCCTATATGCCACAGTGACATTAGATATGAGTTTGCCCTTTACTGGAAGAAAAAAACCCAGAAAACCAGAATATGCTCATCACAAGCATTACCAAGCTTAGATTTTTTATAAAAACATATCAAATTGCACTAATTTGTTTCATCACATTTCAAAAGTGAGGTTGTTCAACTGTTGTATCAACAGTCCAACCACTAAAACTACATATAATTGTCACTTCTTAGCTAATTCTTTGCTTTCCATAAAGTAAGACAAAGTTGTATTCATATTAGTATCGACCAACTTGAGAGACTCTGTCATATCATCTTGAGACTGTTGTAATTCATCTTGAGTCTGTTGTAATTGCCCTAACTTTTTCAAATTTTGTTTAAATATTTTTCCAAAAATATTCATATCCAATGGAGGAATAGTACCCGAGTAAGAAATACTTGGTCTATCAAAATCTATCTTGGCTTCAACTTGTGGCTAGGGCTGGGGCTGCTGAATTTTCTTCTTCTTCTTCTTCTTCTTCTTCTTCTTCTTCTTCTTCCCTTGCCCCAAACTCTTTTTTAATGTCCCACCATAAAAAGGATTCATAGGAAAGGAATAAGTGTCATTTGAGTGAATCACAACTCCACAATCCTCCATAATCTTTTAAATCAGAATTGAGAATGAGAGACTTTTCCACTTATCGTCGATATTATGTGCCGAAATAATTTCATCAATTATTAAACATGGGAGATCTATACATACACCCTTTCCAATGGCTTAAAGAAGATGAGTTCTATCAATTTCAAAATTAGCACAATGTGCTCTCTAATTGGTATTACAGGCCACTATACGGTTTAAAATCCTATATTTCAATCAACTTTCCCTTCAAAACTAAATGGTGTACCATTAAGTTCTACAAAAACATCTTTCAACTAAGGATTATCCTTAGAATTCTTGTATGGGTAGGTAACTGTATTCTCAGGAATGAAGGGTCGGACAACCTTCAATATTTTTACAACTAAATTCGGGATCACTTAATACTCCTTATTCCAAACAAGAGAGTTAAACGTGCGATCATCTTTCTCAATATCATGCATATTTGCATAAAATATCTTCACTAATGTTTCATAAGTTTTATCCTCCTCCTTGATATCAACTATAGATAGCATAACTTAATGATTAGATGACAATGGTAAAATAACAACATTTTGAAGACAAAATTTGGATGAACTTATTGGATTGGATATCTGGTTGGATGAACTTACTGGATTGGATATTTGGTTCGATGAATGAACTTACTAGATTTGAGAAGGAATTAACTGCTTTTACTGGATTAGGGGCCTCACCAACCTGTTTCTTTTTCCTTTGCACTTTTTCCCTATTATTATCCACATATGGCCTATACTTCTTACGCACTCCTTTTAAACTTTTTCCCAATTTCTTCCTTTTCCCACATGCGCCTCCCAACATTGACATTGTCAAAATATTTTATCTATGATCCAACATTGACACAACAAATGTTATCGCATGAGTGTGGTAGATAGCTAGGTTTTAGGATGTGCAAGTGCTACTAGCTACAAGAAGAAAAATATCTAGTCAAAAAGAGAGCAATAACCATGTGCGTGGAAGATTATCTATTACTTTTGAGCAATAAAAATTGGAGGAGATATGAGGAAGATAGGATGCTATAAAGCAAAGAATTGAAACTCTTCTCTTGCTCTGAACCCACTAACATAACTCATATAAAAAGCAAAGAATTGAAACAATCAACCATATACCAACAATTATTCAATTGTTCAATCCATATATCCACATATTCAACCCTAAATCACAAAAACCCTCATTCAATCGCCCCAAAAACACATCCCTTATGCAACTACACAAAAATAGGATGAAATTGAGTGAAAGAGAGAAAGAGAGAGAGAAAGAGAAAGAAGTGATACCTGAGAGAAGAAGAAGGTAGGGGCGGTGGCGATGACTCTACCATTGCGATAGCAGTGGCTCTAATAGTTACAATGGCTCTGACAGTGGCCCAATTTCGCTAGCTGAGAAAGAGATAGGGGTTTGATATAGAAAATTAGGTTCTTTGAATTCGATTTGAGTTCTTCATTAGGGTTTTGGGTATGAAAATTTTGGGTTCCTTCAATTCGATTTGGGTTCTCCTTAGGGTTTTGGGTATCAAAAATTTGAGGTTCCTTGAATTCTATTTGGGTTCTTCATAGGTTGAGTACAGAATAATTGTGGGTTGATCGTGTTAGGGTTTGACTTCAATAGATATGAAGCTAGGTTTGTATGGTAAGGATTTGGGGTAAATGTTTGGATTCGATCTGGGTTGGGTTCAATAGATAGGAAAAACTATATGGAATAGTTTTTAGAAAAATTTAGAGGTCGGTCCTCCTATATGGAATTAAGTCCATTAAGAAAACTTATTTGTTATGAAGTCTATTTTTTTGTCAATTTTACGAAAAAATATTCAGTGCTTATCAGATACCAGGCTGTCAATGACAGTTGGTACTTATCACCAATCAATGAATGTCATCTCAAGGTAGGCAGTGGAGAGAGTAAAATTGAAAGACAGCCTACATTGAGGTGGCATCTCTTGATTGGTGATGAGTATCAGGTGTCAATGAGAACCTGGTACCTGCTAATGACAGAATATGAGATAGCATCCATTGATTGGTGATGAGTACCAGTTATCATTGATAGTCTGATACTTGATAAGCACTGAATATTTTCTCCAATTTTATCATATTATCCCTTCCTTTTAAAAGTGAAATAAAACTAAAAATTAAACACTCCTAAATCTTAGGAGTTTGACTAACATTAAAAAATTTTCTCTCTCATCTATCTACATCCACACACATATATATATATATATATAGAAAAATTCAAATAAAAAAAAGTTATCATTTGGACACAAAAAATAATACATTTAAACACAAAAAAAAAATTAACATTTAAACATAAAAAAAATTGAAACATTCAATATTAATATTTTTAAAAAATAACAATAGTAACATGTTCAACAAAAATATTAACATGTTCAAAAAAAATAGTAACATGCTTAACAAAAACTATAACATACTTAACAATAATTATTTCTCTCAAATTCAAATGCAAAAAATAGTAATATTCAAAAAAAAAAATATATATATATATTAACATTGAATATTAATATTTAGGAAAATAATATTAGTAACATGTTCAAAATAATAGTAACATGAATAATAACATATTCAACAAAAACAGTAACATAAAAAAAAAAATAATATGAAACATTCAATTTAACAAATTAAACCCCACGAAAAATATCACAAATTACAAAAAAAAAAAAATTAATAAGCACTAGAGATTCTCATCCATTAGCCACAAAAGTGACATAATTCATAGAAAATTAAAAGATGAACATTGATGAAACAATGTCACTAGCTAGCCGGAGAAAGAGAGAGAGAGAAAGAGAAAGAGCATTGAATTTGAATTATAAATTTATGATAGAGATTTTATTGACATATTTTAGTTGACATTGAATTAAGGGATAACTATATCCAAAATAGAAAATTAATTTAACCTCCTTTCAAGAAAGTGTATTTTTGAGATAAAAGAAAAAGTAGACTTAAGTCATTACATATAATTTTTAATATGAACTTAACCTCTTATAAGTTTTCTTGCAAGACTTATCTCCAAACAAGTACATTTAGGGGGATTCACTTCCAATTTTCACTAATTTTTAAAAAAGATATGGGTTTGTATTGGATCAGTCATGACAAATCATGATTGGTCCTAATTTTAGCCTACATCAAGATCAGGCATGCTTTGTACTCCTAACTTACCAAAAAAAAGTGCAAAATTAGCCTAGTAAGTGGTACAGTACCCAATAAGGGCATGTTTGTTTCAAGTATAAAACTTAGGTGGTATAAGGTTTTATATTCATTCCACTCCAATCCAATAGTATATTATACCTGGTGTTAAACTATAATCTCATTTTTCTCCTTATTTGTTTATCACAAATATTATATGTGTAATACCTATTTATTAATTTGTGGACTGTTTAGTATCCACTGAAATTTAAGTACTGAATTAAAACAAATTGTTTGATAACTACACAAAACTGACGTTTGAAATAAATTAATATTCAGCTTTACCCTTCCACTCTTTAATTTAAAAATATTTATAAAATATATTTTTATCTAATAAGAAATGACAATATATCAAATCAATAATAAATTGAATAACATAATAACTGAATAATAACATCTGATCAAAAACAAAAAAAGAACAACGACAAATAAGTAATCAAATCACAATAAGTGAACAATAACATCTGATAAAAAAAATAATAACTAATAAATAATCGGATAACAATAAATAAAAAAATGAATAAATAATCAAATTAAAAAAATAGAATAAATTAAATCTCATTATGTCCATGTCTGTGTGTGTATGTGGATGTGGGTGTGGGTGTGGGTGTACAGTGAACATGAGTGTGTGTTTTAACATGATTATTTGCAGAACACGAGCGATGAAAAACAAAAATAAGAAGAAGAAGAGCATCTATTACCTGAAAAAGACGATTGATAAAGAGGATAGATAGGTTAAGAGTTTTAGAGATAACACTAATTAGAGTTTTAATATGATTATAAAATATTTTGGGATATAATTGTCATATTATAAACATTTATTAAATATGATTTTACTAAACGTTTTTAATTTTCAAAATTAAGTAAGAAATCTCCTACTTAATATTATAACATATTTTAAAAGAGTACATAATATATTAAAAGAGTTAAAATTTTAATTATTAAATAAACTTAATTAATAAATATCAAATATATTTATTTCAAGCGTTAAATTTTGATTAACAAATACGCCCTATACAACCGTCCGAATTACCATGTTTTGACTATGAAACCGTCTGAATTACCGGTGAATGTCTCACCATAGATGATAGACCAATACTAGGCACAAGTCCCAACTCCCCCCCCCCCACCATGGCATGTGCTCTCTCTCTTTCTCCTCTCTCTCCTTCACGTGATTCGTCAGAAATCCTCAAACTTTAATCGTCAACTGGACCCACGCATTGACTTAGACTGCTTCTGTCCTCTCCAACACAACAAAACAAAATAAAATTTGTCTGTCAGAGATTATTGGGCCCCACCAATGAAACTATCCACGTGGCATCATGTGCTATTGTTGATTAATGTTATCGAGTGGCCATTGTTTATCTCAAAGTAGTACATAGTCTGGCAAATCTATTGTATGCAGCCTCTATATTTCACCTTCACAATCAATCAGCCTATGATTAAACGATCTGAAATTTTTTTTTTTTTTTTTTAAAGTTGTTTTTTCAACTTGCTCTCTAATGTTGTCTTTTCAGTGATAATAATGGAGAACATTTACAGTATCTTTAAAAAAAAATCATATGGTACCAAAGTTATTATTTTTTAAAGTTAAGTTATATTTTTTAGATGTGAAATTAAAATTTTTTATATTGATCATAAAATATTGTAATTAATCATAAATTTACTTCAATCAGTTATACATTTTTTTTTATGAGTTGTAATTTGATTTTTAGAATGACAATAATTTTTCGATACTTTTTCTATGTTACAATTTTTTGTAATGAAATATAGAACACCAATTTAGTCATTTGAAGTTAATGTCCAATTCAAAAAAAAAAAAAAGGTTAAGGTTGTTTTTGCAATGTTAGGGACAATATAATCTCATTAGGAATATATAAAAATAATTCAATCATTTTAAGTATTTGTAATTTTTAAAAGTTTTGTGGAAAAAGTTTGGCCTACATGTATTTGATTATTTTATATATGACCCTATCTTATTGGGCATTACGGTATTTACCATATTCTTAGTACCGGCATTGTTACTTTGATAATACCCTCTTCCCAAAGCCAAATACTCATTAGGAAAAATTAAAAAAAAAAAAAAATTGCTCTTGAAAGAATAGTTGTTTTGTCAGTTTTTCAAAGTTATTTTTCAAGAATTAAGTTTTTTTTATAGCAATGATTTTTTACTCTACAAGGGAGGAGATTAAGAGAGGGGAATCGAACATTCAACATGCCGCTCCATTACAAAGGGTTTAAACCATTTGGGTTGGAACGAGGTCCTAAGAATTTAGTTAAATTAGTTAATATTTGACAAACATCTCGTTGATGATTTTTATGTTTTTATTCTTTATATTTTAGCGGATTATCTATAATTTATAATATAAAACAGTGTATACTTCACTAACCTCATTCGACAATATCAAATAGATTCATTCAACACTTATCAACTTTCCTTCCAAAATCATTTACATTGCATCGTACCTTCTGATACGATTACCCCTAATACCAAAGTAATAAGAACACCCTTTTTTCTTGATGGAAAAATTATATTTAGCATGCATTTTGTGTCAAGTGCTAAAAAAGAAAAAAAAATAAAAAGAAAAAGATGGTTTTTTTTTTTTGGGTGGGTAAGAGAGACTCGTTTTGAAAGTTAGTAAGATATTATATGAACTTAAAAAATAGATTTAAAAATTAGATTTGATAATCTCAACTATTAATTTCACTGTGGGTCTTAACATTTATTGGGATCCACTACTTATTCAATAATTGAGATTATCAAGTCTAATTTTTAAATCTAATTTTTAAGTTCATCTATCATTACTCTTATAATTTTAGAATGAAATATTGGCTTCTATTGGACCAAAAGTGACCTATCATCTTCTATTGAGAAATGAAAGGCGTTTTGGTTAATTACAGAAGCTCCAAACTACCAAATCTAATAAACATTTTCAAAATCACAAGTACCACTTGCATATGCTGGCTTTGTATAAAATAATCACAATTAGTTTGACCACAAAATGTGATGGAGGTTGAAGAAGAGTCAAAAATTTTGACCAATGGAGGGAGAGACTCTCTCTAGGCTTACAAGTTCCAACAGTTACAACCGAAAGGGTTTTGGATCAAATTTTGATTCATTCAAATCTAAATTTAAAAGTTCAATTAAAATCATATCCGATAATCCGATGATTTTTATTTTTCATAATTTATATTCGAATGCTTTAATAATCCAAAACCTAATTCGAACTGAATAATTTAATTAACTAAAGTTTAACAAATTATACGTATATTTTAACTAAACTTTTTAAATAATCACTTAATTTTTTTAATAATTATATAAAAATATATAAATTATTTGGATTGAACTATGATCGGATCAAATTATAATGAGATCGAATTTGGATTTAGATTGCCAATAAAAAAAATATCAATTCATATTGAACTAAACGAAATCGAATTGGATTCAGGCCGGCAATGAAATTTGCTTATAATAATGTTAGGTTTATGTTATACAGTTGAATTTTTATCGTGTATAATTGTAATTATGTCAACTCATTTATTAAGTATGTTTGTTGAGTCAATTTAATTATGATTTGAGTCTGTAAAACTAGATCTTTATCCATGAATTTTAGATTGATCTTGTGTTATATTAGCAGTATTAAAAATTGTCGTCGGTACCAAATAAGTTTCCATTAACAAGACATTTCTCATCTCTTATTAGCAATTTTGTAACAATTAAGACTCTCATCCATGCCATGAACCTTTTTTTTTTCTATTCTTCTTCATCTTTTTTTTTTTTCTGCGTGTAAATTTAAACGGGGAAATTGATTTTTTTTTTTATTTTCCTTGTCATATTTTGTGTAATGAGAACTTAACATTGAATTTTTTGATAATAGTATTATTTTTTTATTTTCATAATCAACAATTATAAATAAATTAAATCAAAACCTTAGGTTGAAAACTATTTTAATATAATATTAAAAGATAAAATATGAGTAATTTTACTAGCGGATATTGATGACATGGGTCTAAATATTACAAGTGTACAAACTTAAAGGGATTTTTGTGTAATATTTCAATGTCGAGGGGTCTGAATAATTAAGTGGCAAAACTTTTGAGGTCCAAGTGTAATTCTTCGTAATTGAAATCGTAACTCCTCACCCCTATATATTCAAATGGAATTGGCACTACCTCTCACAACTCCCCTTTCTTCACTTTGTTCCCATTTCTGCAGCCTCCATTCCCCTTCCACCAACCCCCAAACCACACCCGAGAGAGAGAGAGAGAGAGAGTGGAAAAAGGAGATATGACACAAATGGGATTCCTTCGGTGGCCAAAACCCAGTTCCACCACCAACTCAACCACCAGTTCCGTGGCTGAAACAAACTCACCACCCAACTGTTGCTGCCTATCCAAACTCCTAAGAAAGCTAAAGAAACACAAGCGAATGCTGCGGTCCACCAGCCGACAAGCATCATTCCAATGCCGCTATGACCCTCTCAGCTATTCCCTAAACTTCGACACTGGTGGCTGTGGTAGCTTTTTGGATGAAGACTATTATCAGTTTTGTGCTTTTTCATCAAGGTTTGTTGCAACCCCAAGACAAGAAATGACTGTCCAAGCCTAGAATCTATAAATCACTACATAGATATAAATGCAGTTCTGTTTTTCTATGGAAATGTTCTGTTTCTTTTAGATCAAAGTTTGTATCCTTCAGACCTTGTCTCAAGGTTGTTATACAGAGTTAGCAGGATAATGTCCTAAGTTTTGGAATGAACTCTCTCTCTCTCTCTGGTGCCCACTTCGATTTAAATTGGTAATTACTGTATGGGTAAGCATCCATAAATTACAATGCATCCCGATAATTGAATGAACATTCCAACAGATTTCTGAAATCACAACTTTTTTTACTGGTGATGAAATGTAATTTCATATCCTAGAGTTTTTTGTTTTGATTTCAATTGACACTTAGTTCAGTACTTGTTTGATTGCAAAATAGATGGAGCTGGTTTTCTTTAGATATCTTGCATAAAACAGTTAGGGTCTGTTTGTATTTGGATTTTTTTTTTTTTTGAAGGGTGGGGGGTTTGGATTGGTTTTATGAAATCTTCCCAAATCCAGCCCCAATGATGTATACTTGGGATTCCAAAAAATAAATCTATTCAAACATGTAGGTGATGTAAAGGGTTTATGGATTCATGTGGAATCATATTATTTAACTTATTAAAATATTGGAAACATTATATTTAGGTTTGTCATTTAATTATTTAGATTCCTTAATATTAGAAATATTACATAAAAATCCTTTGAGGTTTGCACTTGCGTGACCCTTAAACTTCTACCGTCAATATTGATTAGTATATCTATACAATAAATCAAATAAGTATTTGAACTTATAAGAGCGTATTTTTCTTTCAAATTTTACACACTCGACACACTTTTCCCCCTAAATATCAAAAACTCAACACACACTTTACAACACATACATACACACATATTTCAATGCATGTACAGTGTTATAATTCAATGTACAATGACTTTAGTCATGGGGTATCACTAGTCTGTAAATAAATGATATCCAGACCCAGTAAAGTTTATAGTCATGTAATACTTAAACTTCTCAAGTTTAAAATGTTATATTTAGACCAAAAAAACTTTAATTAAAGATAAAATATTAAATATTTTAAATTTTACAACTAAAATTTATGTTCTATTAAATCATTTATTTAAACAAAATAAAAATAAAATTTATTTTTTTCTTAAAAAACATAATTAGTATACAATTATACTATTTTTTGGAATAAAATTAAAAAATCAAATAAGATGTCAAATTGTAATGAACAGAATATCTGCTAATTTTAATCGGGGTAATTTGATAGTTTAATTTGACCGTTTAAACTACCAATTAAATTCTAATAGATAGTATAATTGTATATTAATTATGATTTTTTTTTAAAAATTAGATTTTTATTTTTGATTTTATTTCAATAAATGAACACAACTCGAATTTGAATTTATTTTTATAAAATTTAAAATATTTGATATTCTATCTTTGATTGGAGTATTTTTTGTCTAAGTATAACATTTTAAACTTGAAGGGTTTAAAAATTGTAAGGCTACAAACTTCATGGGGTCTTGGTGTAATTTATTAATTTTAAATATCAAGAGGTGTGTGTGGTTAAGTGACAAACTTCAAAGTGTTTGAATGTAATTCTCCCTATAATATTCATTATTAAATAACTAGAATAATAAATTTTTCAATAAAATAATCTTTTTATCCACAAACTCAACCTCTCTCTTTTGAATCTCCCCCAAAATCCCACGGGTCCATTTGATTAGGAAGAAAAGAATGATATGATAAGTGAAAATAATAAAAAATGAAGTAAAAGAAAAAAAAAATGACAAAAAATATGTTTTCATACCTGTATTTGGTTATAATGAAAAAATTACAAAAAAGTTTTAAAAAAAATTATTCTTTTGTTTGAAGAAAAAGAAAGTTATAAGAAAATTTTTTAAATTGTTTGAATTACTCTTAATTATATTAAATCGGTCTTAAAAAAAAAAGATGTATTATAATTGAAAGTTAAAAAATTTTAAAAAAAATTGGCTCGTAACTTAATTCTATGACAAACATCAATGCAAAATTCTTTGGACCAAAATATATGGTTAACTAAATCCATACCTAGATATTTTAAAATTAATAATCAATAAAATATTTTAAAAAAAATAAGTGTAAAATGAGAAGTTAGCGATACATTACAGACTTTATGGCATTTACTTGTATTTTTTACGAGAAAAAAAAAGTTGATTAGTTTTGAAAAAATTAAATCATGAAAAAAAGATTATTTTTTCTATCATTTTCTATTTCATGTCAACCAAACACATGAAAATTTTAAAAAATTTCTCTTTTCCCCATTTCCCCCACTTTCTTGCTACCAAAAGAAGCTCACGAGTTTCGTCAAACTCTCATTTATAGGTTTTAATCAATTATTCACTACGAGTCGAGATTCATTTATCTTATGAATTTTGAGTCTCAAATTTTGAACAAAACACGGGTTTAAAAAGTATATTTAATTATTTTCACAAAATTTACCTTTTAAATTTTATCCAACCCCACATACCATACCACTTATGGGGAGTTGACGACCGAAAATTGAAAATTTAATCAATTTCGATTAAATCGTGTTTTGCTCTTTTGTTCCTTGGTCCCATACGTGAATTTTTGTAGGTTCAACTAATAAGGTAAAAAAAAACTGATAAAATTATTTTTTGGTACACTCAACTATGACTTTTTTTTCACATCATCTCTCAATTATCTTATTTTTCTCATTACACCTTTTTATGTAATTAATTTCATTTTGTCTCAATTTTTAGCATCCGTTATAAATTTAACAAAAAGTAGCCAAGTAAATTTTTTTTACTTTGTCTTGATGGGTGATTTTCATCTAAAAAGATAGTGAACATTTGCAATTGAGTTTAATATAAAATAATTCAAATAATTGAGGGAACAATGTGAAAATTCAATAGTTCAAGTAACAAAATAAAATCAAGTCCATAGTTAAGGGGGCTTAACTATAATATGCTCAAAAATTTAAACTTAATTTGGGGGTCATATATATAGTTTATAATTTTTATGTCAAATAAGCCCATAAATTTTATTTTTTTTTTGGTGTTAATTGAGCCTATAAACTCTCTAATTATGTCAATTGAGTCATTCGGTCTTTGTTAGAATGTGTTACTCACATGACTATATGGCACAAAAGACAAAAATGCTCAATTGACATAATAGAGTTCAAGAATTCAATTGGCACACACAAAAGTTTAATTAATACAAGAGTCATAATTTGAGGGTCATATGTATAATTTACTCCATCCATTTGTGTCATGTATCACACTTCGCCACTTTTCGTTAAAAAATCTTATCGAGGCAGATAGAAAGGTTCTACAAAAAAAAAAAAAAATCGAGACTTAATTGACACAACATATTTCCTTTGCTCTGGTAATTGCTATCATCCTACAAAATTCCTGCAACATCCTTCAACAGAGAAATTCGGCAGACACAAAGAACCAAGACTTAATTTTGCATTAGTTGAATGCTTGTGATCGCTCATGCCATTGCTTGTGTGCGTCTACAGAGAGAGAGAGAGAGAGAGAGAGAGAGATTCATCCTTTGCATTTGTGTAATAGCATTAAAGTGCGCTTATCTCATCGTTAGAGGAAGTACCTTCTGTTTTTGGGTCTTAAAATGAAGTGTTCCTTTGAAAACAGAGTGCTCTGTTTCAACTCCGGAGGAAGTAATGTAAGTGTAACACACACATTTTGTTCCAGTGTAACAGAGACCTCATTATGCAGGAAACCAATTTATATACTTTAAAAACAAATCTACATCTATAGAGAACAAAAACAAAAGGAACCAAAAGCCAAAATGCCTGGGTTAGATAAGAAGGCAGCAATACCATAGGGGTGATACTATATATTTCAATTCTCTCTTCCAAAAGCTTTACATAATAGGTGTTCAAAATTATCCTATACTTGCTAGTGAAACACTCGCTCCATCATGACTACAAAAATTCCAGCACATAGGCTAAGGGCCTGAAACTTTAATAGCAAGAAGAATAACCACCTTCCATTTAACTGACATTTTAAGGCTATCATTCATGGTCGCTTGCACGATGGTCCGACACTGTCCCCTCTGATGATATTTCCTCTACATCAGGCTGTGGAGGCCGAGCAGGATCCGAATGAGTCTTGCTTGAATCCCCACTATCTGTCAGGTCAACTTTTTCCTCTGGAAGCGGATACCACACACCAAGAGGCGAGCTCTGCTTGGCCTTCTGTTGTCCACATGCGTCTTGGGAGTCTGATCCTCCTTCATCAACAGATTTTGGCAGAGGTAGCTTGCTTTCAAGGAGGCCTGAACTTGTTACCCCAGGGACTGGACTGGATGCAGCACAGGACGCAACCAATTGCAGCACTTCCGGCGAGGGGGACAATCCATAGCTTGTTTTTTTATGTGGGTTTGGAAACACTGATGAGGACGATGGGCTCATCATACTATGGTTGGGTTCGATCTGAGGATCTCCTGAAGCTTCAGCTGCTGATTGTGGAAGCAAAGGAAATGATGGGATCAGCGGAACAGAGGTTGACACTACTACATTGTCACCATGGAGGCTGCTTTGCAAGCTATGGCTGGTTCCAGCAATATCTTGTGGAAGTGGCCTGAGTGAATGTGACCTCTGTTTCTTCTTTTTTTTCAAACTCCGTCGTGGATCCTTTGGTTGGGGAGGAGGAGGACCTGGAACTACAAAAGGAGGAATGGTGGAGTTCTCTTCCCCATATAACAAGCGAACTGATTGTGCTATTGCCGAGACAGTTGGTGGTAGATCAGGTTCTGAGGGTCTTGCAGGAGCACTTACAGCTTCCCGAAGCCAATGAGGCAGCTTGTTATTTGAAGAACTATTTCCAGCAACCTCAATTTTCCCCTTTGGTTGGGGAACATCCTGTTCCTTAATAGAATCAGTTAGCAATCCAGAACTGGTAAACCCACGACTTCCTATATTATTATGGAAATCCCGCAAAAAATTGAGAGATCCGTCAAGATGACTTGGCAATTTCCCAGACTTACTCCCACACTGTTCGTCCTCTTTTTGTCGTAAATCAAAGCTGCTTGGGCAATTCAAATTAAGAGAACTCAAGCTATTACCTCCAAACGAATTCAACAGAAATGGTTGCTCAATGTGTATTTTTGAAGAAGTCCCAGGTCTCTCTGAGGGTCCAGCAGAGGAGTCTCCAGCAAAATTTGCCTGATACTTGTCAGAATTCCAATTTGGAATCGGTGAGAAACGCTCATTGCGGAAACCAAGTTGATCAGATGGTTCTAAACACGGCAAGCTAGATGGACGATCACCAAAACCCAATTTCATGTCTGTCAGATGGGTTTGAAATTTCAGTGGCCCACCAAATCTACTTCCATGCAATGCCCGTGTCATCATCCCGTCAGAGATGTCTGGAAATAAAGGAGATTTAGCAAATTTCGTGGGCTTACATGGTTTTGGAACTGTCCCATCCAAGACCTTGAGTTGCTCCTCCTCCCACCTTGCCGATAGATCATCTGCAGTTTTAAATTTGGAAAAATGCAACCTTGGGTCTCGAAGCATGGCATCCCAATTGCCCTTTCCATATCTACGAACCCCAATCCAGAGGAAATCAAGTTCATCCTCAGACCAGATATCCATTTTCGATTTCTTTTTGAAAATGCTGCTTGATCCAGAACCAGTTCTCATCATTATGTTCTCAAGAACCTTCCTATGATTTTCAGGAATTGATGGAAACGTGGCTGGCATCTGACCCAAACCCAACATGGGAGGAGGCATTTCCCCCTCTTGCTGGCCATATTTTGATGCATCTTGCTGTGGAAGTTTCAAATTTGGCAACAACGGCATTGTAGGAAGGTCTTGACTAGGTTCATTTGCATCTTTAAATTTAGACCCCAGTGACAAGCTTGGAAACAAGTCTGGTGGTGGAGGGGGCAAATTTCTAGCTGCAAATGGGTATCTTGGCAGAAATTTCTCATCAAATGGTAATTTGGGCAATGCCATCTTTTCTTGAAAATCAGAGAAAGTAGTGCTAAAATTTTCCCTGCGATCGGAACCTTTTCCTTGAGAAGTAACTGAAGGATGCTGCAAACAAAAATTACAACAATGTACATGTAAGGAGCTAATTAAGTCAAAACATGAATATGGCACACACACATACACACACACACACACAGAGAGAGAGAGAGAGAGAGAGAATATACCAGACTAAACTGGAGATAATTGTCAGGGATGCTATTATTTGGCTGCTGTGACAAAGCCTCAGATGAAAAATCTGGCAGTTTAAACTTGGCTAAGATAGTGTCATGACCTTTAACATCCATCTCATTTGCAGTCCCAGAGCAAGGAGCTATATGGAATGGGAACTCTGGCCCCACTCCCTGCCTGCTTCTTCGGCTGTATGATCTTGGAAAGTTCCTCTGTGATGATTCTATTTGATTGGCATTAGGAGCACACAGTCCAAGAACTGGTAACAAGTTGCTGTTGGGTACCAGATTTGTATGGCTTGTCTCCTGTAAATGGTGACTTGGTAGGTAAATGTCAAGAGAATGATGGCCAAGAGGTTTAAGAGGAACATCGAGTTGACCACCAAGTTTACGCTTTGACATCATGCCCAACCTTAGGGATGAGCCAACCTTGCTCTTCATTGTTTCCAATGTTTCACCACATCTGTAATCTTCCAACTCCTTTGTCGAACACTTTTCTGTAATAGGCTGAACCATTTGTGCCATTTGATTTTCATCTTGAGCATTGGATGAAGGAGGTTGACGAAGTGACTCAGGCAAAGACAGTCCCCCTGTGCGACCAGATGTTTCAATTGCATTTCTCTGAGCTAGCAGTTCTTTTTGTCTAGCACGAAGTTTAGAGCTATCAAACAAAAGCAAGAAGTAAGCTTGACATCCAAGACTTTAAAGAAATCATTGACCATATCATATGCTAGGCTGTTTTTTGAAGTGTATGTAAACTCGTTAATCCAAAAAAGCTAATAAATTAAAGTGGATACACGCCCAATAGTACCAGTATTTCGAATTTTGCAGTATTGCCAAAAAGGTTCAAATAATTCACAACAAAAACAAACCATAATCCACCTAATTATGATATCGGCAGCAACTATTCACATCTCCAATCACTGCCAGAGGAGAATAATTCTTTATTCTTAAAATTGTCAAGATGGCAGCATCATTACCAAATGCAACCTAAAACCTCTAAAGAAGTAGGAACTCACTACTTTGCTTTCAGAGCTCGTCCTGCTGGAGTATACTCCCGTACTGGCTCTGGCTCTGGCTCTGGCTCCCGCTCCCCTTCTGCACCACTCTGTTTAGGACAAATAAGAAAAAGAAACCCACTAAGATTTAGCAGGATGCAGTTTCAAATGTGACCACTTCAGTTCATAGCATTTTAAAACACACGCACGACTTATTCATAATAACAACTAGACACCTAAATGACGAGAATCTCTATCTCACAGTCTCACCATAGACATGCGGCAGCAAAAGCAACAATACATGAAAGAATAATTACCAAACACAGTAAAACAGGTGAGAAATGATTGTGCAAGCAAGTATGCAAACCTGGATTCAGTAACACACTACAAAGAAAATTCCAGCAGGCAGTGATCTCAAGTAAAATATTTCATATTGGAATTCTAGTTTTATATTTTCCAAATATACAACTCATTGCAGGTTCATTGATTGATAAATTATGGAATCAAGGAAAGTTTCATATATATTTCAACGTCTTAACAAGTGAATTTTAAGTAAAAGTTTGTCTATCCTCAGGCATACTTTGATCAGTTGTAACAATAGGCCTTACTCATCTTTTAGGGCGGTAGACAAATGGCTCAGATTCTAGATCCTGTGGAGAGTAGAAAATTGAGCAAGACAAAATAGCAACAATGTATGTTTCTCTTGGTTAAATCTTCACTTTCCTTTTACCCTTTTTGCTTTTTCTTGGCGATCATGACTTACTTCTAAGACAATGCAATGATAATTTTGCATAGTATCTTTTAAAAAATTTATCTTAAAACGATCAAAAAGAATCAAAACGTGTCGGAATAGTTCATACTATGTATCACGCGTATCACATGATACAGGCAAAGATGGAATTCATGTTACATACATATATCAATTTACCTCCAAATGTAGTAAATTGAATGTAAGATTCTCAACAACCTGTTTATAAGATCTTCTCAACATCTTTTTATCAACAGCAAAACTCTCATGACTTGTGTTCTCTTAGAGCCATTGAGTTCTTCTTAAGTATCCACTGGACAGTATGAGCTTCCTTTCTACCCTTTGGCATTCGAAAATTGACCAATGACATATATGTGGCATGGTGCATCGTGGTTCAAACATGCATAGCTAGCTATGAAGCACGGATACTTCGATCGAAGTGACGTACACCGATACACATCAGATACTCACGAATACGTATCATATACTTTCTAGTTTCTATACGTATCTGTTGGAGTATAGATAGTCTAGGTTTATTAGGATTTCTTTTCCCTTTTTTACCCTTACTATGATTTTTATATTTTGCCTAAACTACAAGGATGTTTAAGTCACTCTGTATTATTTTTGGATATATATACGGGGTTCTACTCTTAATTTGAGTATCTCCTTTTACTCACAATTATTTCAAGTTGGTATCAGAGCCAAAACCCTAACCCCAGCCCCTCCTCCACGTCACAGCTACCCACCGCCTGAATTGAGTTGTGTTCGCTGTGGTGGGTGTCGGCACGACCCGCCGTCTCAATACGATCATTGACAAGTCGCCTCAGCACCCCCGACAGGACGTTGCAGCAGTGATATCAAAGCAACTTCACCACGTTGCAGCCATCAACCACCGACTGCCCACTCCATCGACACAGCAACCAGCAACCACCACCACCGACAATCGACAGCCTGCAACAATCATTAAACCCACTGTCCAGACCATCAAACCAGCACCTACTGCCCATATTGCCCAATAACACCGACTGCCCTGAACCCACCAACAGTCCCAATCCAAACTAACAGCAACCCAAGTCCACCGACTGCCTATACCCCTTTTTAACTCACCTGCAAAGTCGAATACCCACCTGGACCGACAAATCCCAGCGAAACCAAATACCCACCACCGACAGCAAACAAAGACCAGCCGACAAACAACATATACCATTACCATATACACCGAAACCCATACACAACCATATACACCGAGACCCAATACCATATACCCACTGAAACCAAACCGACTGGCCATATATAGCCTGTCCCGCGCCCTTTACCCATTCTCCATATAATAATAATAATAGATCCAACCCAATAAACCCAATAAAACCACTCCTACTGCTAGATCATTGTCCAGCCCACTGCTGGGTCACAACTTTCGTTGTGATTTTATTCTAGGACTTTTTTGGGAGAGAGTGGATCCTCTTTTCTGTTGATCTGCCCTTGATGCAGTAGATCACTTATTTATATATTTTGGATTTCTGGGCACCGTGACTTGATTATTTGGGAGCTTTTTGGACCTTCCCTATTTGTCGCTACTGTTCGACTGAAGGTATATTGTTCTCCCTTATTTTATTCCTCTATTTATCTTAGAGTTATTTTTCTGTCACGGGTGCCCTAGTATTGTTGTTGATATGGCTACTACTGAGGGACTTGAGAACCCTACTGTTGACACCTCTACCGTTGAGACATCTATGGGTACTTCCACTTTTATGTTTGACCAGTATACAGTGCCTACTAGCACAGTTGCATTACCAGCATTACCGGGCATGATCTCTCAAAAAGTTACGGCACAATTGTTGAATGGTCGTAACTTCGCTGAGTGGTCACGCTCATTCCAGCTTTTCTTAGGCCGTGTAGGGAAGCTTGGTTGGCTGACGGGATCTCACCCAAAGCCAGCTGATGCCGACCCTGGATATTCTGCATGGTTCTCTGAAAACTGTGCCATTCTTGGATGGTTATTTGGCTCAATAGAGCCCTCTGTTTGCAGGATCCACCAGTTTCATAGCTCTGTTCCAAAGCTATGGAGCGCATTATCAGAGATGTATTCTCAGTCAGGACGGGGAGTTCGTGTTTATGAGCTTTCTCAGGAGCTCTCATATGCTCAGCAGGGAGATATGACCGTTCAGGATTATTATGGCTATTTGACCCAGCGCTGGCTTGAGTATGAGTCTCTACGTCCTCTTGCTGCTATTCCGAAGATAGAGCCCGAGGGAGCAGCATTCTTGCATACTCGAGAGCAGGAGGATAGGATTCACAAGTTCCTTATGGGGCTTCGTGATGAGTTTGAGGGACCTCGTTCTCAGATCTTGTCGATGTTGACACTTCCTTCTCTTTATGAGGTGTATGGGATGATTGAGCAGCATGAGCGTCGAGTCCGTATTGCATCACTTCCAGTTGCAGCTTTACCTCCTTCGATTGACCAGATGGCCCTTGCAGCTGCTGTAGGGTCCCGTTCAGGATCCTTAGTCAGGGATAGGCAACGCTCAGACCAGCGCCGTCAGGGCGCCCCAGATCAGCGCAGACGGGGGGATTCCCGTCAATGTGATTATTGTGGCCGACCAGGACATCTCAGGGCTACTTGCTGGAAGCTCCATCCAGAGCTTAAGCCACCTTCTCGCAGCCGTACTGTTGCTATTGCTGAGGTACCACCGCCCACTACCGCCACTCCTGATACTGCTCCTCCTTGGCAAAGTGATATGGATGTTATCACTTCCCGATTAGATATACTTATGTCTGCTCTGACTTCTCAGAGTCTGACTACTGCTGCTGTCACCACTACAGGTATATCTCGTGCCTTTCACGTTTGTGCCAGTTCATCTCCCCTTTGGATGTTGGACTCGGGTGCGAATGGTCACATGACAGGTGAGGCCCATCACTTCACCACTTTTGACGAGCCATTACATACACAGGTTCAGTTAGCAGATGGAACACATGCCTCTATTGTTAGTAGGGGTACAGTCCGTCTCCCAGATGGCCTTACATTACATTCGATTTTTCATGCGCCAAAGTTGGTCATGAATCTATTATCTGTACATCAGTTAGCCAGAGATTTTCACTGTGCGGTTGTATTCTTATCTGATTCGTGTTATTTGCAGGACCTGAGTACCAGGAGGATTATTATCAAGGGACATGAGAAAGATGGACTGTATTATCTTGGCAATCCATCTCCAGTTTCACCAATTCCTTCACCTGCACCTGCTTTGTCTTTTTCTGTTCCTAGCTTGCATGCTAGTATTTACCTAGTAGTTGTCGTTATGATTTTTCGTCACAAACTGTTCAATTGTGGCATGACCGTTTTGGACATACAAATTTTAAATATTTATGTATGTTGTTTCCTGCTTTGAGTAATGCTTGTGTTGGTGGTAAACTTGATTGCGTTATCTGTTCCCTATCAAAACATGTTAGGGCCAATTATATTCCTCGCATGCACCAGTCACCCAAGCCATTTGACCTAATACACTCTGATATTTGGGGACCCTCTCCTGTTACTGCTCTGTCAGGTGCCAGATATTATGTGACATTTATAGATGATCATACCCGTTGTACTTGGGTCTACCTTTTGCATAGGAAGTCTGATGTGCTCCCTATAATCACTCAGTTTTTACAGATGATTAAGACACAATTCGATGTCATTGTTCGTGCTCTTCGTTCGGATAATGCCAAAGAATATGTGTCTGATGCTTTAGTGTCTCACCTTTCTTCTCAGGGTATCCTTCAGCAACTCACTTGTCCATATACTCCTGAGCAAAATGGTGTTGCTGAGAGGAAAAATAGGAGTTTGATAGGGATGGTACGTTGTCTGCTTAGAGGCATGAGGGTACCAAAATCTTATTGGCATTTTGCTGTTTTGACTTCTACCTTTCTGTGCAATCGTACGCCGAGTCGTGTTCTTCAGCATAAGGCTCCCTTACAGGTCTTATTTCCTGAGCGGACACTTTTTCCGGTCCCCCCTCGTGTTTTTGGATGCACATGTTTTGTTCAGGATCGGTCTCCTACTCGTCATAAACTTGATGATAAAGCGATTCGTTGTATCTTTGTGGGCTATTGTCATCAATCTAAGAGGTATCGATGTTATGATCCTATTAGGCGTCGTATGTATCACAGTCTAGATGTTACCTTTCTTGAGCATATTCCTTATTTTCCTTTCAGTCCTTTGTCTGCCCCTCCAGTTGATGATACTCCCTTTGATTTTCCATTACCACAAGAGTCAGAGTCATTGATCACTATCCCTACAGGGTCATCCGTTTTTCCTCCAAAGGAGTCACTCATCCCTGTCAGTACAGAGTTACCAGTCTCTCTTCCTTTGCAGGTGTATGCTCGTTGTCCTCGCTCTCATCACCCTGCTGATATCCCCTCTACCTCAGGCGATGCAGGTAATACTTCTCAGTTTGTTGAGCATATTGATGCACCTGTTGTTAGTACTGATGAGATTACAGGTGCTGAGCCAGTTACTTTACCTGATAAGATATTATCAGTAGAGGATGGTGATTTAGGGCGTCGTTATCCAAGGCGTGATCGCCGTCCAGTTGATCGATATGGTTGGACCGCAAAGATTTTATATCCGATCTCTGCTTATGTTTCTTATGGTAATCTGTCTCCCACATTTCGAGCTTATACTATGGCCTTATCAGATACGCTGGTTCCTCGTATGCGGGAGCCCCAGTGGGTTCTTGCCATGCAGACAGAGATGGACGCTCTTCAGCGTAATCATACATGGGATCTTGTCTCCTTACCTTCAGGGGTGAAGCCTGTTGGCTGTCGCTGGGTTTACACCCTGAAGTTTCTTGCGGATGGTACTATTGATCGTTACAAGGCTAGACTTGTGGCGAAGGGCTTTACTCAGGTACTAGGTCGTGATTTTGGTGCTACATTTGCCCCCGTGGCAAAATTGACTACTGTTCGGTTAATTATTTCTCTGGCTGCGGAGTACTCTTGGCCTCTTCATCAATTAGATGTGAAGAATGCGTTTCTTCACGGTGATCTGGACGAGATTATTTATATGGATGCACCACCGGGCTTTCGTGGTGAGGGGGAGTATGCTGGAAAGGTATGTCGACTGCGTAAGTCTCTTTATGGACTGAAACAGTCGCCACGAGCCTGGTTCTCTCGCTTCAGTGATGTAGTCATACGATTGGGGTTCACCAGGTGTCATTCTGATCATACCTGCTTTATTCGACGGAATACTTCTGGACAGTGTGTCATCCTTCTGGTATATGTTGATGATATTATTATTACTGGTGATGATGTTTCTGGGACTGCGCAGGTCAAGATAGACCTTGGGAAGGCCTTCGATGTGAAGGATCTTGGATTTCTGCGATACTTTCTTGGGATTGAGGTTGCCCGTAGAAGCAGAGGTATTGTTCTTTCTCAGAGAAAGTATGTTTTGGATCTTCTTTCAGACACTGGGATGTTGGGGTGCAAACCGGCATTATCACCTATGATTCCAAACATGAAGCTTACTGCTGAAGGTGAGGAGTTGAAAGATCCGACAATTTATCAAAGATTGGTAGGTAGACTTATCTACTTAGCTAATACTAGGCCGGACATTTCATTCGCAGTCAGCCGAGTTAGTCAGTTCATGCATAGGCCATGTCAGCCTCATCTTGATGCAGTTTATCATATTCTTCGGTACCTCAAGTCTTGTCCTGGACTTGGGTTGTTTTATGCATCAGGATCTCAGACCGGTTCTCTAGCCTGTTATTCAGATTCAGATTATGGGGGAGCATGTGATGGTCGATCTACTACGGGTTTCTGTGCTTTTCGAGGGACTCATCTTATCTCTTGGAAGAGCAAGAAGCAGGCAGTTGTCTCCCGCTCGTCCGCAGAGGCAGAGTATCGGGCATTGGCACTTGGCACATGTGAGATTATCTGGCTACGATCGATTCTTGACGAGTTGGGTTTTTCAGTGACCTCTCCATCCACATTATATTGTGATAATCAATCTGCTATTCAGCTCGCTTCTGACTCTGTACTACATGAGAGAACGAAGCATATAGAGATCGATGTTCACTTTCTTCGGGAGAAGGTCAGCAGTGGTCTTGTTATTCCATCGTTTGTGGGGACCAGTGATCAAGTTGCGGATGTTTTTACCAAACCTGTCACTCTGTCTATTCTTCGGGACTCCGTTGTCAAGCTTGGCTTAGTTGACATTTTTGCGCCTAGCTTGAGGGGGAGTGTTGGAGTATAGATAGTCTAGGTTTATTAGGATTTCTTTTCCCTTTTTTACCCTTACTATGATTTTTATATTTTGCCTAAACTACAAGGATGTTTAAGTCACTCTGTATTATTTTTGGATATATATACGGGGTTCTACTCTTAATTTGAGTATCTCCTTTTACTCACAATTATTTCAAGTGTATCAAATAATTAATCAAATATTTATCATTGTTGGATATTTGTCAGATATACCTCAGATACGTGTAGCTCCACGATAGATACATTCTCATTATAATTGGTGAGGTGGGTTGTATAGGAAACATCAATCACAAAAATGTGGATTCTTTGTTCTAAGATGTTTATATGGATGTGCATCACATATGTTACAAAATTTGTCAATTCTTTACAATTTGTTTAGTCTAACTAGTGAGTTATTATAACTTATGGAAAAGATAATAAAGTCTATTGCAATTAAATGCTAAATGAAAGTAAGGAGTGACACATGTTTGGTTTCAGAAATGCATAAAATATTGGATTCAAAACACCATTAAGCAGTCCCTCTGTCAGCAACAAAAATTATTATAGTTTGGACGTGTTTTATCTCTTAATCCCTCATATTCCTAACATCCTAAATATTTTAATAACATCCTATATATATATACTAGCAACAATCCCGTATCTGAAGACACTCCGCAATACCAAAAATCAAACATTGGTCGTACAGTATTTATATTTTAAATAACAATTTAGTTATTTTTTTCTAGAATCATGCAATTTAAAATTAAAATGAACATAGAGAAAATCAGAGGTAGGTAGAGGAAAAAGAAGAATGAGGTAGGTGTAGATTAATGCGTTTCTTTGGCACAGGGGTTGGTGCAAAAAAGTTGATATTTTTTGAGCAGGGGAAAAAAAATTGGGATGAATTTTGCACCATTGGATCAAAGTAAATGTAATTGGATCATTTTTACCGTTATTATACTTTATAAGTTGAGAATTCAACTTCCTATCTAAAATATTAGATAGATAGATAGATATGCGTATCCATATACTATTTTTTAATATTTTGTTGTATTGCCTTGTCTCGCACCCATATCCCATATCAGTATTCGTGCTTCCTAGATAGCTAGAAATTTGTTTCAATTTGGCAAGCTCACTTAAACAAATCAGAGGAACGGTTTCATGCCCTTTGAAGTTATTAACCATGTCCAATTCTTTCTCCCATATTAACTTGACTAATTCAGCTAATAAGTTCCAGAAACATTATTATCAAGGTTTACTATAACTTTACACAATACAGGTGGAAATAATAAAAGAATCACGTTTAGAGTGTTCAGATACCCAAGTCACTCTTTACATCAACATAGAAAGAGATGCGTTCAATTTTGGGAGGAACCCTAGCCAGATGCTTCAAAGCAAGCTATTGGTTTTGTCAATCTCACCAGTGGCTTGGGCTTCATAAATGTGCCATCAACTAAATTTGCTACGCTCTTCTATCATTATTGTAACATTTTGGATCCTCCAGTTGTTTTTGATACTTTAAGATTTTCTTTCTATTTTTTCTTTATAAACGCAAACTACATTCCAGATAGGTTGCCACATTCAAAAGATTTCATATTTAAGAATCGTCTATGATTGTGTTCGTAAAAGAAAAGGTGAGAGAGACTAGCTTGACTCTCATTGTTCGTGACACATAGGATCATGGACAATGTACTCTTATAAAACTGCTAGGCACTGGGGACCATTAATCAGATGATGTTTGGGCTCAGAGATATCGACCGGTGAAGGGACAGCAGACTGAATCATCATTTGCTTCACATGATTGATCTGCTACCATCTTAAGATGGACTACTATGATAAATTAGAATAAATAGAAATTAAGAACCGTCCTTGATTATGTTCATAAAAGAAAAAGTAAGAGAGACCAACTTGATAACTCATTGTATGTGAATTGATGTATATCAGAGACAATATACTCTTATACAACTACTAGATACTTGGGACCATCAATCAATTAATTTTGGGGGGCCAGCGAAATTAACAGGGTAAGGGACAGCGGACTGAGATCATCATTTGCTCCACTTGACTGATCTATTAGAGTCTTAAGATGGGCTACTTTGACAAATAACTCATCACTTTTTAAGAATCCTTTTGTCACATCACTTCTTCCTACATATTTGTGTGTGCGTGTATCATTGATTCTTCCTATATGTACATTTACATATATAATATATACGTGCGTGTGTGTGTGTGTGCACGCGCTCGCGTCCTTATATACGCTATTGATAATTATATGATACTTAGTCGTAAGTCTGAAACCTTATGACACCAGTAACCATTTGTGGCATTGTGACGGAGAAATGAAACACCCACGAAAACATGCCTAACTCTAATTGACCCTAACAGTTAACCCATCTTACAACGTCACATGGGCTTGCGAATGGTCTTGGGTTTAAGAAAATTAATTCTTAGCACAATCTCAACTAAACCTGATAAAGTCTCATGCCACATAAGGCAAGAAGTAGACACAAAATTATGGAAAGAATGAAATGGCAATGTTGTAACATACCAAAATTAAATGCTAATTGAAAACTCGGCCACTAGCCAAGGCAATTTTAAGAACGCTGTAAAACTTTATATGATACGACCTCAAGAATAGCCTTGAGTTTACAAGCATTAATTCCTAGCACAATCTAAGCTATTAGAGTTCTTATTTTTATTTTTATGAGCATAAACTAGTGTAGCGTAACATTGTAATTACCCAAGATATTTGTTCAATATAAATAAGAGGCTATATGACAACATAGCCTACACATAGATTATTTCTCTCTCTCTCCCCCCTAAACCCTAATCTTAAGTTTACTTTTTAACTTCGTATCAATGCAATTAGTTGTTAATAAGTATATACCTTAAGGGGTATACAAGTCTTTCCTCTTTCTTTGCAATACATATATATATATATATAGATAGATAGTTAGGGAGACATGAGATATGGAGTTGCTCACAGCCTCCTTTTCTATTGTTCTCTCTCCAAACCCTAGTTTCTTCATTGACATGGTCTCAGAGCCAAGTTGAATTCTCTGCCTCTAAGCTTGCTCTTCCTTCTCTTTCATTTTCTATCTCTTTAATTCTCCTTCCTTTTTTTTTTTCTTTTCCTCTCTGTGCTGCCGTTCATCACAGATCACTCTCTACATGTGCATGTACATGTGAGGGTCCTTGGATCCTAATTGTTGAGTTGAAATCAATGGCAAGTTATTAAGTGTCCCAGTCACAGTCATTGTTCTTGTCATTCATTGCCAAAGATGATTTGTGGGTGTCATTGGCTCGCCTCGCCTGTAATCAACGATTCATCGAGTTCGGTTGGGTCTCAATTTCCTGGGTGTGGACTTTGGTTTGCAAATCAATGCTTGGAGTTGTGCTCTTTGTGGTGGTGATCTAGTTGTTGCCAATGACAAACTGTGAACAGGCTTAGTCCCTTGTGAAGAAGACAACCATTGTTGGGTGGATTCGGCCCTTAGCTTAGCCATCCTCTTTGTGGATATCCCAGTTCCCATTATATTGATAGAGCTTTCTTTTGGGTCTAGTCGAATTTTGTTTTTTTGTTTTTTTTTGTGGGCTCTTGCTTGTTTGGCTCCAGACATACGAGGCCCAGTCAACACAAGCCCAATCTGGAAGGGCCAGCTCAGAACATGACTCCAACAGTCGGTCCACTACGGACGGTTCACACAATGTCCTTAGGCCGGTAAAGACTGATTCGTCGGGTTTAGCACCTTATCGTTCCAGTTCAGGCCCACAGTTTCGGTTCATCCTCTATCCGTCCAACACAACTTCGGTTCTGGTCTTCCCAACCTTAACCAACCCCGATTTAGCTTCTGGACCACTCTGCCAGTCTAGTTCAGGCCTTCCTACACTTGTTCTGCTCCAATTCTGTCTTGCTTACAGTTCTGCTTTCTTTTCTATGGGCATGGACTCTAAAACTGATTCTCCAGCACCTCTTTCACAAACTTCTTCAACCTAACTACCAAGCTATTCTACTGCCCCCCCCCCTTCTTTTATGCTCTGATGACCTCAGTTAAACATAATGGCAGTAATTATATTCTTTGGGCTTGGTCGATTGATGTTTTTCTTAAAGGCAAAGGACTACGTACACATTTAGTGGAAGCCAAACCAAAAGAAACTGATTCAACTTTTGCATAATGGGACCAGGCGACAAATTATTTCACTCATGTTAAATAGTATTGTGCCTCATATTAGTTCTATCCAACTTTATCTCAACATTGCCAAGGAAATATGGGATTAACCCACTCATATGTATTATGGTACTGGGAATCTTACTCGAATTTATGAGGTGTGCAATCAGTATTTTAATCTTGAGCAGGGAACTTTGACTCTCAATATATTTCTCCAAGGTTTTGGGGACTAGTAGAGAACTTCAAATGTATCAACCTATTACATCTGACATTTCTCACATGACGCAGTAGCGTGACGATCTTGATGTTGTTCGGTTTTTAGTTGGGTTAAAACCCATGTATGAACCTATCCGTGCACAGATTTTGGGGAGTCCTACACTTCCCTCTATCTCAAATGTATTTTCACAACTTCAGTGAGCTATCCTATCCGACTATAGCTCTTCTCCTAGTACTGAGTATAGTGGTGATCGTTCTACTCTAGTTGCCTCTCAGGGCGGGGTTACTGGCTCTCGTGGAAGTCATGGTGGTAGAGGACATGGAAATCATGGTGATTCTAGTGGCTCTTGTGGTGTATGTGGTGATAAAGAAGGTTACAAATGTATTCATTGTGGTCGTAATAATCATATTGTGGATAACCGTTGCGACTTGAATGGTAAATAATTTATCTTTTTGTTGATTTGCATCTACCTTGTCATCCATGGTAGTTCCTAGTTCTTTGACATAAGCATTAGCATCTCCCAGATGAAAACTGACTATGAATGAGGAAATTAACTCTCTTCATGAGAATTAGACTTGAGATCTCATTTCTCTCCCTCCAGGGAAATAGTTTATTAGTTGTCATTGGATCTACACTATAAAATATCATCTTGCTGGCTCTGTCGATCGTTTAAAGGCCTGGTTGGTTGCAAAAGGCTACACCCAGATATACGGTGTCAATTATTGTGAGACATTTTTCCCTGTTGCTCGACCCAACTTTGTTAGAGTTTTTATTTTAGTCGCAGCTTGTCTTGATTGGCCTTTGTACCAGCTGGACATAAAGAAAATCTTTTTACATAGAGATATATAGGAGGATGTATACATGGTTCAACCTCTAGGTCATGTTACTTCTGGTTAAGTAACAATTAGTATGTCACTTGAAGAAAGCAATATATGGTCTGAACCAGTCATCACGTGCTTAGTTTGATAAGTTTAGTACTGTGGTCATTCAGTATGACTTTCAGCACTCTACTTCAAATCATTCAGTGTTCATTCCTTGTTCTACCAGAGGAGCTATAATTCTTATAATTTATGTTGATGACATAATCATTATTGGTGATAATTTTAATGGTATTGTTAACTTTAAGGTTCATCTAAGAGAAACAGTTTCATACTAAAGATCTAGGACTTCTTCAGTTTTTTGTTGGAATTAAAGTTGCTTGGTCAAAGAAGGTATTAATCTATATGCCAACAAAAGTATGTATTGGATTTATTATCTGAAACTGGTACTTTTAATACTCATCCAGCCTCAATGGATTTTACAGTCAAGTGAGATGCTGAGAGTGGGAAAGTCTTTGATGACATAGACACTATCAAAGGTTGGTAGGTAATCTAATCTATCTCACAGTTACGCATCCTGATATTACATTTGCAATTGGTGTGATTAGTCGGTTTATGCAAACTTCTCGCAAGCCTCGTTGGGAGGCTGTCGGTCGAATTCTTTGATATCTTGAAGGAGCACCCGAGAAGGGATTATTATATCGGTCTACATCATGTATGACCTTTATTGGCTTTTCTGGTGTTGATTGGGCAGGTAATCGTATTTATAGATGATCTACTTTCGATTATTGCACGTTTGTTGGTGATTTTCTTGTTACTTGGCATAGCAAAAAATAAAATCTACTTGCACTTTTAAGTGCAGAAGCGAAATATCAGGTTATGGGTCACAATGCATGTCATGATATTACATTTGCAATTGGTGTGATTATTAGTTTATGCATGCTCCTCGCAAGCTTCATTGAAAGGCTGTCACTCAAATTCTTTGGTATCTTAAAGGAGCACCCAAGAAGGAATTCTTATATCGGTTTTCATCATGTATGACCATTACTGGCTTTTCTAGTGTTGATTGGCCAAGTAATCATATTGATAGACGATTTACTTCTGGATATTGCACTCGTTGGTGGTAACCTTGTTACTTGGCGTAGCAAAAAATAAAATCTAGGTACATTTTTAAATAGAGAAGCGAAAGATCGGGCTATGGCTCACACTGCATGTTAAATGTTGTGGATGCATTCTCTACTTCTTGATATGGGTATTAATGTACCCTCTCCTATACAAATGCATTGTGATAATCAAACAGCTACTTTCATTGCCAGCAATCCACTATTTCACAAGTACACTAAACACATCGAAGTGAATTGTTATTTTATTTGGGATCTTCTTATGTGAAAAAGATTATCATTCTATATATCAAGTCTAGAGATTAGCTAGGTGATATCTTTACCAAACCATTGTCTCGGTCTACCTTCAATAATTTTTGTCCTAAGCTGGGCATTTTTATCTCAAGCGGACAGCTTGAGAGGGAGTGTTAGAGATCTTATTTTTATGTTTATATTTATGTTTATGAACATAAGTTAATGTAGGGTAATATTGTAATTACCCGAGATAATTGTTCAATATAAATAAGAATATGTAAGGCAACACAACCTACATATAGATTATTTTCTCGATCTCTCTTTCGTCTTCCTCCTTTCTCTCTATATCCTAAACCCTAATTTTAAGTTTACTTTTTAACTTCAGCTACACCGAACAAAATATCTTTCCCACAAAAGGCACGAAGTAGACCGAAAATTGTGGAAGGAATAACATGGCAACGTTGTAACATATGGAAATTAAAAAACTCAATCACTAGCCAGGGAACACCGGTCAAAGAAACTTGATATAGTTCCTTGCTTAAATGAGCAAAAGACAAAATAACGGGCCAAACACATCATCTAAAACCTCAGGTACAACAACCATGCAACTAAAAAGTGATAGGGCATCCCAACGAGACTCCCCAACTACAAAGTCTGAGGAGAGTCAAATGTCTACAACCTTGGCCCAACTTGTTGAGAGACTATTTTATGATTAAAACTCATGATGCCCAATTCACAACTGGAAAGTGATATGTTCCCAAGTTTAAATCTTTATTTCAACTTTGTTTTTTTAGAAAAATTATTATTCATGCGATTATTTCACTTTCCAGCAAGGTCTGGTGTTTTGATAGGGTGTTCCTTTCTTTATTTTAAAAGGGTCAATATTGAGAAATACACATAAAGCATTATACTCTCCTTTTTAAGAGCAAAAGAATGTCTTTTTTTTAAAAGGCTAATCATTGAAATGATTTACTGGACGATCACACACCCAAGTTGCCAAGTCTCTTCTTTTTGTACTCTCATAATACTAATTCAAACTTTAGCATATGATGCATCGAAATCGTATTGGTATCTTCCAGTGAAGAAGCTGCTTCAAAATTAAAAATTATAAGCCTCAATAGTTTGGAAACTGAATGCATGAAAACAGCAAGGCTGTAAAATAATGTGGTGAAGAACCGAAATAAAACACCCAGCAGTGACAATTTAATTATTAATGGGCCAGTTTGAGAGGAATTTCCACATACAACACAGCTGTACATATTTTGAGAATATAAATTGAGTCGTCAATTTCGAATTTTGAAGTTCTTTGAGTTAGAGTGTTCATGAATATCAAACTTCAACTGAAAAGACCAGTGCAAGACAAATTGAGCCCCAAATTTTACAAAGACAGAGAAGGGACTGACAATCTCCACTGAAGTATGAAAAATTGCAGCACAAACTTGAGGATAACATTGATTTCAAGGGGGTGGAGTAAGAAGGTAACAACATCCAAAAATATTTCTCATAATATTGTAGATCTATTTGAGACTTCTATACGTTTCCAACAAAGTTTGCCATTTTGTAAGGGCAAGTAGCATTTCTTTATTTAAGAAACTAAACTGTAAGAGGTCTACGTAAGGCATTCACTTTTTATTAGCAAGAAAAATGACAGTGGTGACTATAGGTGGACAACCACCTGCCCAACTGATCAACCCCTCTCTCCCCCTATATTCCCCCTGCCGAGCCCCCCACCCCCAAAACAAAAAAAACTCAACCTAAAACCTCCTCTGCTTTCATTCTTTTAAGTCAAAACTTAACTAAAACTTGCCAAGATGGCATTTGTTTGTCTTGGAGAAACACAGATTTTGGTAAAGGCTACACCTATTGACATATTTTAGAAAATGCATTGAGATTCAAGACTATCAGTTCAAAATTAACGAATGACAGAAACATAACAAAATTGTAATTGGTTCAAGGAAAGATGCTGTTGTGCTTAGGCTCGAATAGAAAAAATTTGTCTTTAATGGCTTTTCACTGAAAACTTTATGAACAAACAAATTATAGAAATACAGTTACCCAACTGAATAAGCTAGTGGCAAGCTGATCTTTTACACAAAAAAAAATTGAACATTACAAGCAGAATGGCAATCATCATTTAGTTACAATGTCTATAGACAGATTAATCATAGTTTTGAAAATTAATATATTCAGTAAAAGCCAAACCCCAAAAATGTTGGAGCAAAGCCTTGTTGAGTTGTAGTATAGACGCCTTTCATATCTTAATTCTTCTTATATGAAATTTCTACTAGCCAAAACAAAGAAATAACCTATGGTAAGTAAGAAACCATATATTAGGAACCTCAGGATATTTAATCCTAGAAGGTTTCAACCCCAATATGTGTCGTACGTTAAGAGTTTCTCATGCAGGCATAATGAACATGGACTTACATAGCACTGTAAACATAATAAGCTTGTATGCTAAAAAGCATATCGCAGTACCTCACACAATGTTTCGCTAAACAAAAGATTTAACAGAATGGATAGAGTCAGCCATGTGAATAAGCTACTAACAAGATGATACTTTAAAACAAATTGAAGATTAGCAGCAGAATGGCAATCAGCATCCAGTTATAGATGGACTAATTAATCATAATTTTGGGCAATTAAGATATTTCTTAAGTTTCGCAAGTTTCTTCTCCCTGTGACCAAGAAGTGACCTATGGCAAGTAAGAAACCATCATTGAGGAACCTCTGGATGTTTATACCTGATGTTTTATGCATGAGTTTATTATGCAGAAATAAAGAGCATACACTTAGCCTCAGAAAAGTAATAAGCTCGTGCAAAAGGCAACTGGATGTACCTCACTCAATGTTTCGCTAGCATGTGGAGCATATGCTTCCCTGTAAGAGACAGCTTTCCTTTGGCGCTTCCCACGACCAAGAGCTGCTTCCACCTCATTTTGATATTTCTCCCATCTACAAGCCCCAAGAAAGTAAAATGTCAAATGAAACAACGTAAGGAAAACCTTTTAGAAATCATTAACCACTAACTACAACTCCCCAATGAGGTACTCAATAGAATATGAATCCATGGTATAGATATGTATTGCAGCCCGAAATTGGTTATATTTTCTGAATTAAGAATAAAATTTAGTTTGCCATTAAAAGAGAACCCACTCGCTTACAACAGTTGCATCTACAATATTGCTATGATTATCTTCTTCTTTTTTTGATAAAAGAAGAATTTTATTATAAAAAAGAATCAGGATACAAAATACAATGTTGAGGACATGGTACCCACAAATAAGAATAAAACCAAAATAGATATCAAAGAAGTCATTAATGAAAAAAACCTAAAGTAGAACTGCCTTTCAATTCCATTGGAGATCCATCAAAGGCAAACCTCCAAAGCTTCATGTGGTTTTGGTCCAAAGTGAAGCCATGAAAACAATTCTTTCTCATACTAATTCAGAAGAAAGATAGCAATTATTGAAAATTTTTGCATTTTTCTCCATCAAAATACACCAAAGAATTGTCAAGAACACATAATTCCATGGTATCTTCGCTTCTTTTTAATTTCCAAAATCCAAACTTAATTTGCACCATCTTTTCCACTATAGAAGGACAATCCCAAACCTCACCGATGGCCTCGAACAAAGTATTCCACAGACCCCTTACAAATGAACACAAAATGAATAAATGAGCATTCCACTCTCCATTACTAAGAAAATTAAGACAAAGCTCAAAGCTTTATAGGGTCTCCACATCTATAATAAATCATTAAGAGTTCACCATATTAAGGACAACCACCCAAACAAAAATCTTGATTTTTTAAAGGACTTTGGCTTTCCAAATAAATTTCGTTAAAGAGAAGGACTCATTGTTCCAAGGGCAATGGGAAAAAGAAGGGTGAAAATTATGGAGAATGTAAAGTAAAGAAGTCAAATCAACTACTTCCTGATCCTGGAGATGTCTAAAGAAATGAAAATTCCAAGAATAAGTGTCAGTCTCCAAAACAAGAAAAGAAGATATAAGAGTCTCATGCAATGAGGGCAAACGATAAAGGTGGAGAAAACTATTATTAAAAGAAGAGTCTCCAACCCATGTATCCTCCCAAAATATAACTTTAGAATTATCTCCAACTTTATATCAAGTCAAATGAAAAAAAGAAGGATAAATCTGTTAAACGTATTTCCAAGCACTCATACAGATTACATAATGCCCCTGATTTAGTATCTCACCTGTTCCTTTGAAGGCCATACTTACTCCAGAATCTTGATTGCCCTGATTACCCTTATGCCAAAGGGAGTTAGGTTCTAAGTTCCAACAATAATCTCAACAACCATTTACCTACGGGAAAATGTGTTTAGACACTAAAATATCAATTCTCAAATCCTCCTTTGTCAATAGACTTACAAACTGTATTCCAACACACTAAATGATCCCGTTTGTCATCTCCCATCTCAGAACAAAGAAAATCCTTTATTATCTTCTCTAATTTCCTAACTATTGCTACACAGACATAGACAAATAGTATAAATGGATGCTATACAAACAAGCTTTGCCAAAGTGAATCTTCCTTCAAGAGAAAAATATGCCCTCATTGAATCATTCAATCTTTTGTTCATCCTTCAACTACTAGATCCCAAAAAGACAATGATCTTGAGTTTTCTCCCAATGGTAAGCTAGATAAACCATAGGTCATTTATGAATAGCATAACCTGCCTCCGAAACAAAATCTTTGACAACCTCCTCCTTTACTTTTGAATTTATTAACTCTCAAACTTGAGAATTTGCAAAAGATTTTAATCACAGAAAGAACATTCAAAAAATACTCTCTTTTATTTGATAGGAAAAAAATGTCATCAGCAAACTACAAATGTGACAATTACACCCTCACCACCCACTCTCATCCCCCCTATCAAAGCTACATCCTCGGCTCTACTAATCATCCTACTCAAGAGATCAACCACCAATGTGAAAATAAAAGGAGATAAATGCTCTCTTGCCTTAAATCCCTCAAAGCATTGAACCACTATCTAGGCTCTTCATTCACTAACACTGAGATAGTAGAAGAGGAGAAACATTCCCTTATCCACTTTCTCCACCTCTCACCAACAAAAACTCTTTTTTTTCAATACATCATCTACAAAGTTCCAATTCACCCAATCGTAAGTTTTCTAAAAATCAAGTTTAAACACAACTCTCTTTTTCCTTCTTTTCACAACATCCTTCACCACTTCATTTGCCACTAAAGTTGGATCTAAAATTTGTCTTCCTTAAACAAAAGCACTTTGAGCCATGGTTATTGTGTCTCCAAAAACATCACCAAGTCCTCTAGACAACCCTTTAGTGATAATTTTATACAAACTAGTCACCAAACTAATAAGCCTATAATTCTTAACTTTATTTGATGATCGATCTTTTTTGGGGACCAATGCAATAAAGGTACCTCTTCCCACAATCCCACTAGCAAAAAAACTCATTGAATACACACATAAAATTACCCTAGACAATATCCCAATTATTCTAGTAGAAACTCATAGTGAAACCATCAAGACTAGGGGCCTTCCCTTATCAATGTCAAACACAACTCTTCTAAACTCCTCCTACTCAAAAAGGTCTCTTAATCCAACTTGCTTTGTCAAACTCCAATCAAAACACCTTCAATAGTAGCCCTTACTTTCAATAGTAGCACTTAATGGAACATCCTCGGTAAATAGGCCTTCATAAAATTTTGTAACCACTTTAGCAATCAACAATGAATCTATGACAACATCACCCATCTCAATTTCTAATTCTCTACTGATACGCTTTCTCCTCCTACTAGCTACCATTTTATGGAAATAAAATTATTATTACAACTACCTTTTTTGACCTATTTAAATCTCGTCGTTTGCCTCCAACTAGTCTCCTTCCTAACTAACACTTCCTCTACCTCATTTCTTAAGAGAACCGTTTTCCTGAGTTGTTTATATATTAGTGTATCATTTTCCTCCAACCTAACTTTTTTTTTTTTTTTTTTTTTTTTGGGGAGGGGGGGAGGCCAAAGCAAAGGGGGACTTGAAAATGGACTTCCTAAATTTTACCTCTCAAAAAACCTCTTTATTCCACACTTTCAAATTTTCTTTCACTCCACTCAACTTTTTCATAAATTTGAAACCCTCCCACCCTTCTATGTCATAGCTCGACCACCACTCTTACACCTATCCTTGAAAGAATGATGAGTTAACTACATATTCTAGAACCTAAAAGATGTGGGCCCCCATTTAATTGGATTGGACTCAAGAGCAACGGGGAAATGGTCAAGACACCACTTTAGGCATAACCTTCTATAGCACATTTGGAAAAACTTCACATTCATTAAAAAAAAAAAAAAAAGGAATCCATCTATCCATGTTGCAATAGGATTACACGCTAGACAAAGGAATATCCCTCAATCCACACTTAAATATAAAAGTGTCAAAGCTCCTCATACTTTTTGTCACCCTAAAACCCCCCAACTTCTCGTTAAAGTTCCTAATGATGTTAAAACCTCCCCTTATGCACAACCTAGGGATACACAAGCCAAAAAGTTATATAACTCATCCCAAAACAAAGATCTAGTTCTACGACGATTTGGACCATACACAGAAGTAATCCACCATTCCTGATTCCCCTATACCCTTAAAGTCAAGTAGAACCGTTACAGAAAAGGATCCAAGAACACAATCTATCCTAGTAACAAATCTCGTATCCCATATCACAACAGTACCCCCATAAACCCACATGATGGTAGAAAAACTTAATCCCTAAATCCAAACCCCTTTTACCATCTCTAATTTTGTCTGCTGAAGCATAATTAAATTTGGAAAAGCTCTTGTAATCACTTCGTTAAACATCTTCCTCTTCCTCTAACTCCCACCCTCACATTCCAATTAATCAACATCATCACCCCACCTATCATAGTTAATCTCGCATTGCAGATTCTTCAACTCTCTCTCACCCTTCTTTCTTCTCCTACTATATACTATAGGTGACATTCCCACTCTGATTGTTATGATTATCTTTCTATAAGCCTTTTTTTCGAGCTCTTACAATGTGGTTCACTTGCTTTCTCCTCTTTGGGGGGTTTTGAGGCAACCCTCTTTTTCCTATTTCCTTTTTGCATTTTTTTTTTTTTTTGGGGGTGGGGGGGGTGTATCAGGTGTGCATGAGTTGCCAGCTTCTACATGGTTTTGTACAGCAATTGAACTTGGTTATACCTGACCTGACCAAAAGAAGAACAGAAATATAAATTTGTACACAAAACAGAAAGGCTAACCAGTTTGACAGCTAATGGATTCCAATCACATACATAATCTTAAATTTTGAATACTCCCAGATGCAGGGGGTGAAGTCGCAAATTATAGACACCATAGATACCACACATCATTACTTCTATAATTCATGAACAAGCATCCAGGATGCTACATTCTGATCTTCACAGTGATCGACATAATATATAGACAATGGAAACTTCAGAGAAAGCTACAGAGATAGAAAGACTATGAGTACTTTTCAGCACCCTTAGATTCAAAATTTCAGGAATGCCCCTTCATATTTCGAGAGGCTCTTAGAGAAGTATTTATAAATCTTAGATCACCTATTTGTTTTAGTTTCCTTGTTGATCTGTTTGACCACCTAGTTAAAATGCATCATTTGGATAATTCTCGCTTGTCTGAAACATACACAGCTCAGTTAAAGGACCGAGTTATCCCCCTAAGGCCCCAATCACGTGTGGTGCTTTTGTTAAGATGCACATATCTTATATTTGAAAGGTATGGAGTATGCTCTGAAGTGGAAGCCTGACAGAAGTGGCAAAATTTGTGCAAGGATGTCTTCTACGAGCCAAATGCGTTTCCAGATGCTTTCTAATTCGGTCCACAGATCTCAAAGCCAACATGATTATCCGATATATCGGTCGTCAAGATAGAAAATTCTCAATTGATGTTCTATTCATAAAGCAGCAAAGGAGACTATCAACCACATGTTAATGCACTGTTGTGTTGGCTAAGGACCTTTGGTGTATGCTTCTCAGCCTCTTTGGCATGTTCCGAGTCATGCCAGGCGAAATTATTGACTACTTGAATGTTGACAAAGGGTTGTGTCAGGAAAAAGTGTCAGTCAGGTCTTGAAAGCAACTCCCTTGTATCTAATTTGGTGTGTGATAAGCAAAGGAATGGGCATCCTTTTCAGGCTCTGGAGATGCAAGTCTGAATGCTGGAAAAATTGTTGGTGTATCATTTCCACTTTTGGCAAGAGAAGTTCAATGGATTTTATATTCTTTTTACTGTATTGGTGTTTTAAGGTCTTAAATGGCACGATTTTTGTATGCTTCTGTACCAAGGCGTGTGAACAAGGTCTGCTCCCTCCGGGCAGTTTTTTGGCAGTAATCATTGTGACCTATCATTAGATAACTAAATGAATAGAGTAAGATTTCTTCATTTCTTAATGTTTCCCCTCACTAGAAATTTCCTTTTGCATCTGCTTAAACACTTAAAACATTATTGTCTGAAAAAGTGACTGCAAAAACAATCATACCTCACTCGCAGAAGCTTATCCCACTCATTTTCTTCAATACCAACAACTGAATTTTCCTCTTTCTTTTCTTGATTTGCACATGTATCATCAATCACCACAGGAAGTGATTCAGTTCCCCCTTGTTCTTCTGTCGGTTCATCATTCCATTCCAAGGACTGGAAAGGAACGATGGCGGAAAAGATTAGGAACAAGAAACAACAACAAACCAGATGTTAGATTGGCCCTGCAATGTCCCGTAAATTCAAAACCCTTGGACTACATCTACTAGACAAAATCAAAAAACACAGGATTGATACGCATGTAACTAAAAAAAATGCATTATAAGGACTGAGAAAATACAAAGTTTCTTCACACATTGAAAAAATTAGAGCTAAACAGTCTGTCATCAGAAAAAGTTCAAACACAAAAAATAGAAGAAAGGAAAATGGGAGAGTTAAATAAAAAAATTAAACAAAAAAAAGTCAAACATTGTTCACAGTCACTAAGGTCATTATTTTTTCTTTTTCTTTTTTTTCTTTTTAATTTTTTTTTTTTTTGGGGGGGAGTTCGTATAGAGAGGGGGAAAAGAGAGGAGGGCTCATGAGGTGGATTTATCAGTTTTGGCCAATCAATGTGCATCTCAGCCAACAATCAGACGCAAAAACAGAGGGGGAAAAAGAACGCACACGTTCAAGGTCGTGCTCCACGAAATTCCGTTCTGCAAGATGGATCTTGATTAACAACTGATTCCAAAAATCTGCCTGTTCTTTTCTTTTTTTTTTTTTTTTTTTTTTTTTTTTAGCAGGCCCCAGGCACAATAGATCACTTGAAAACTTGGGTGATGCACTTATAACTGTAAAACATACGAAGACTGTCTCCACCCCACACCCCCAAAAAAGGAAAAATATATATGTAAATGAAAGTAGGTAGAGGATATAGAAACAAAGTAGCGACAATACTAGGATGGGTGACCCCTGGGAAGTCCTCGTGTTGCACCCCTTTTAAAAAAAAAAAAGTAGCGACAATACAGTATTACCAGTTTGATAATTAGGAATAAATATGAACATGCAGAAACCACCTCAGAACTAGTCTTGTCATGGCATGCTTTTCTTGCTAAATTTGCTGCTTTTTGGCCCATCCATGCAGTGGTAACTGGTAAGAAGACAAATACACTTTCAATCTCACTCAAAGATGCGTAGACGAGATCCTGATGTGGCTTTAACAATTCTAGGGACGGTGCAGGATGACAGGCTAGACACAAATAAAAAAGACAGAAAAAATCAGTAAAATTACAGAAAGTCTATAAAGATCAAAGTGATAGGTCAATCCACAACTTGGAGATGGTGTAACACAGTGATAGGTTGATTTATTCCCAATTGGCTCTGGTGGATGGAAGGGTACTGTTAATGGCTTTGGTGAGCATTACGAGGGAATGAATTGAAGGCACTAGCCATCTTTGACAATATAGAAAAGAGATGCACAGTTGTGGAGGAAGGAATTTAACAAAAGAGATAACAAAACCATTCTAACTAGAAGGGGAAGGATGGGAGAGAGCTCCTCTCTCTAGAACTAAAGAGAGAAAGCTCTCCCCCAGTCTTTCATGGAAAACTTCTCTTCCCTTTCCTCGGTCTCTCCCAACCATCATATTTTCTAAACATCTAACCCTCCATTTTAAGCATCTTGACCCATTCGGGAAGAGTCTTTGTGGAGATTCAGGTCCTTCCACTTCTTAGTTTAGGTAGTAGCTTCCGTTGAGTATCTCTTCATTTTGGGTTGAGCTTCAAGAGAGAGGGAGAGAGAGAGAATGGAAACTTTGTTGGTGTTCACTGCTAGAAGCTATTTCCTGGCAGAAATGGCTTTAGCTAGTCACAGCCATGCTGTTAGTGGGGGCTTATTAATGTGATGAAAACAAATGAATACCAAAATGCTTGATCTACAGAAATGGAGCCTAACAATGGTTCGGATATAGATTGATATGGTTGAGTTGTGGATTTTGATTGTTACTTCAGAGATTAGAGCCCCTTTTTTTTGGGGGGGGTCGGAAAGATTAGAGTTGAAAACCTGAAGAATCTGAAGTTTTTTGGAGGAGCTGGCTGCAAAAGCTTATAAGTGGTGCATGTGTTTCCACTATATCTTTTGAAGCTCCGTGATGACTTCCATGGTGAATGGTTGACGTCGTCATCAGCAAAATACCTCCAGAGTTCGGGATGATCAGTGTAAACCAGAAGAAGAGGTTGAAGGCACGTAAATTTTATGCATCTGTACGCGTAAGTTGAATTGCAAAAGAGGAAAGACAGAAAAGCTGCTGGCTCTGCCAGGCAAAGCTGTTGCATGCACATCAACATTTGCCCTTTCCTTATTCTCCTTTTTCACGTGATGGTGCAGTGGCTTGGGATGAGATGACTTCTTATCCAGTTGCCCCATTTTGTTATTTTTTTTTTGGGTTACTTTAGGGCTTTAGGGCCTCAACAGCAAAGTTGAAAATTGTTGTGATTTTAGTTTTTTTGTGTTTTATTTTGTTGTAACCCACGTCCATTCTTTCTAAACTGTTGCCCAGTGTTTGGGTTTGTATGAGTTATCATATCATACCTTTCTTTTTTCTGGAATAAAATTATCTACCTACCAAAAAAAACAAAATTAACAGAAGAGAAGAGGTTCAAGGGTCAAGTGACGGCATGGAGAGGAAATTGAAACAGTTGAAGTTCTTGGTGAACTATGATAGTATGTCCAAGAAGAGGGGAGAAGGGGATAGGGTAAACGGTGTCCAATGAAGCTGTTAAATTCAATGTTACCTGGATCGTTGGTCGTTTTGATACATAGTAAGGGTGCGGATACATAATACGACACTTTTTTAGATACGCAGTACGATAAAAGTAGATTTAGCTGGTACGGTATTATGAGTAGCAATTTGTTTTAGAACTCGTATGTAGACCGTTTTTACCATTGTACAACATTATATATTAAAGAACATTTATAAATACTAAGTCAGTTACCATTTATTTTATAGTTGTGTTTAATTTTCTATTATCTAAAACAATATATAATTATAAATCTATATACATGTAGTCAATTAATATATATTTTATATTCATATTACATGTTCTAAAGCGAATTGATTTGGAATTAATATCACAATTTGGGATCACTCATTTTGTTGATCTAGATAGCGAACCCACTCCGTTTGCGATCGATGTACCCAGATCGTGGATCGTCAAGGGTCGAGTAAATTGTGGTAACCATGGTTAGAATATATAGATATTTATTTAGGAATGACATCCTTGAAATAAGTATATCCCTTAAGGGGTATATAGGTCTTTTCCATTCTTTACAATACATATATATATGTGGGCAAGGGAGACGTTAGTGATTATTCTCTCTGCCTCCTCCTTCATTCTCTCCAAATCCTAGTCTCTCTATTTACACAGTATCAGAGCAAGGTTAACAACAAGAGACACCCCTTTCGGCCCTTCTTGCCTCTTTACTTTTCTTTCCTTTTCTTTTTCTTCTTTAGATTGATATCTGCTTGGGTGTGAGGATCCTTGGGTCCTGCGTTTTTTGAGCTTTTAATGGCTGGGTGTTGAGTTTCCTAGCCACAATTACTGTTCATTGCCGGAGAAGCCTCACCAGAGCTGTTGGATCGTCGTTGGTATTACAATTGAAGACCCATTGTGGTTTCAATTAGGGTTCAATTTGCTTCGATGTGGAGTTCCAGCTGTATTTGGTGTTTGGAATCTACTTTTCTGTGTGACAGATGCCTGGATTATTGCGGGTAGCGACCGTGGTGCGGTGAGCGTGAATAGCAGTCGGTTTGTGTTCAGTTTGTGTAAGGAAGACAATCCTGTTTTGCAAAACAGGGTTATCTTTCCTCTCCCCCTGGTTTGGATATCGACGTTTTGGGTATCATATTCTAGCAGGCTAGGCTTGTTCAGTTAAGCCCAGTCCAGACCAGCAGCCCACAGTCCAGCCCAGCAATCCACAGTCCAGAACAGCAGCCCAGACCAGCCTAGCCTCAACTCCGGTCCACTCAGGTAAGGTCCAGTCCCGGTTCAGGCACATACATATCCAGTTCAGCCCTTTCCGGTCCGGTTTATTGTCTGGACCTAAATGTCAACCTGGTTCAAGCCTTCTTCAGCACCGGTTCAAGCCTTTCAAGCCATTTTCTTCACTGATTCAGGCAGTTTCACGCCATTCCAGCCCGGTTCAGGCAATTCCAGCCCTCTCCTGCATCGGTTCAGCCCTTCACTACATCCGATTTTGCCACTTTCTTATCCACATGCTATCGTCCTGCTTTCATATGTCCAAGACACCGGGTTGGATTGGGGAAACATCCGAGCAATTGCCTTCGTGGATCCAAACGTGCTCGCAAGGCACACAATAAGAATAAGACCAATACAGACTTCACAAGAGACTATTTGAGCTACAGATCGTAGTGCTCCTAGAGAGGTAGATTTCGAATATAGAGAAATGAAAGTTCCCAAAAATCAACGACTTTTTCATATCCAAATTATGAGCACATTCTCTGTCACCCACCCCCGCGCTTAGGACTCTATACCCCAAAGAATGATGAAGGGCAAAAAAGGGCCACCTATTATTTAAGCCGCATGATAGTGGGTGCAGAGAACAAATACTCGCCTATCGAGAAGATGTGTCTCACACTTATATTCTCAATCAAAAAACTCAGGCATTATTTCTCGGCATAAATTAAACTATGCTCATATCCAAAGCAAACCCCATATCCAGTCTCTTTTGAATTCCACTAGTAGGCGGGTCCAAAGCACTTTGAACCAAGAAGAAGTGTAACTCGCACTGATCTCGTATTTCATTCCATTTTAGATTTTTTATGTAAAATGTAAAAGCATCGATAATGTTTAAAGAGATTCAAGACTAGAAGTTGCTTGACTTGGATGGAGAGAACGGATAAAGGTCGCCCTTTTTGGTCTTATGGCCCACCCTAAGTGCTTTAGGTAGAAAAAGTAGTTCAGTTCCAAGAAAAAGAATAAATAGCCCCCCAAATAGCTTCTAATTTCCAAGAATGGGTAGAGAGTCGGGGAGAAAGTTTTTTCTCAGTTGCATTTATGTTTATAGGGGGCTGAGAGTGAGCCATCACACCCTTAAAAAATGTTTTAACCAAGTGTGAAAAAAAAGATACTTGACTCTCCTTCTGCTCTGCTAAAAGTATTAAGAAAAAGGAGTAGTCAGTATATGTTGGACTTTTCACCTTAAAGGAAAATGGCACTAGCTGGGTTATCCGTATCTCTAAAGGGCAAAGAAACCACAGGCCAACTCGGGTATCAACTAGCTTGGTTTGTTGACACCGGACTCCTTTGGTAAAATGGCTATAGAAGGATGCCGTTGAGAGGGCAATCTATGGAGGAGAGTGATTGATAGTTGATTTGGTTGTGATCAATAACGTCAAATTTCTAGGAAGGTGAGATTATCTCAAAGGTGAGGCTTTACCCTAAATTGGAGAAGTTTAAAAGTAGATAAGCACAACGGAAAAAGCAAAACTTACCGAGAGACGGTAAATTGACCTAACAAGCCTTCCAATATAACTTGAGTTCTTATTCTCCATTCTGCCCTCATTGAAGAAGAGACTTAAAAAACTCTAGGAGACTTCTATTGGAAAAGCAATTAGAAATTGAAATCATTTAGAGGATTCAAAGAGGCGTGCAACCCCAATGCAATAGAGACGGGTATTAAAAAGATTGATTTGTTCACATTAGGCTTAGGTTGACTAACTAGCTATAAGGATGCCATTGAGGAGGGCAATCTATGGAGGAAAGTGAGTAATAGTCAATTGAATTGGGATCAATAAGGTTGGATTTCTACAGAGGTGACACTATCCCAAGGGTGGGTTGTGGAAATTTATTAAGCGAGGTCAGCAACTCTCCCAGCATTGCTAGTAAGTTCTAGGTTTTGGTTTAAGTGTTGAGGGCCAATACTCTCTTCCCCAAGATCTTAAGATAGCTGAGGCTTAGGACACATCGGGCACAAACTACAGAACTACCTACGTTGGCAGGTAGAGAGCTAAGGAACCCTAAATTTAGGAGAAGCTTTCTGAGTTAAAGATGATCGATGTCTTCTTAAATCGGCTTAAGGAGACAAAAATCTCAAAATGACTAGAGGACACATGAATATGGGAGGATGATAGACTTAAAGTGTTCAAGTGAAGCCATATTATGGGAGGACTCTAATCCTTTGCCCTCCCCTTTCTTCTCCAAAATTTTTCGTTTTTCATACATTAATGAATATGTAGTTGTGAATGTATGTATGTGTGTGTGTATATATATATATATATATATTCATGACAATAGAGAGTTGCAAAAAGAGGGAGAAATTGAAATTGACCAAGGTGTTCTTGATAATATAATCTATAAGCATCTTGAAGTTAGAAAGCAACCATATGGAGCTATATAAGTCCAAACTGAGGCAATTATGAGTAGTTTCCAAAGATTTTCTTGCAATAGCCTAATACATCGGAGCTGCAACATCCATCAAGGTTTATGGTACGGAGTGGCTCATTCCAAATTTCTATCATAAATGGAATATTTGTATTTGCACGTGGCAAATTTAGAAGAGCATCCATCTATTTTATTGGATAGGGATACGTTAAAGTTCTTACACTTTTAGGGATACGTTAAAGTTCTTACATTTTTAGTAATGAAGGGTAGTATTGTAATTCTCACATAATATCTACATACAGATTGTTCTCATTCTCTTTCTCTCCGTCAATCATCTTCTCTCTTTTTCTTGCATATTTTACGTTTCAACTTGATATCAGAGCAATAATGAGACTAGATAAATATCAAAAATACATCATAGATAAACTCAAGATCATCTTTGTTGTTGACGTTATTTGTCAAAGGGTGACATTCAGCATTATGCCAGCAACTTCCGACCACCAGAGCCTTTCATCTGGACCGAAATTTCATGAAGAATATTGAGGTGATTTTTGTTTATTTTTCTAAAGTCATCTAGTGAGAGTCTTCTGATTTCAAATATTTTTTGAGAAAATAGGGCCTAATTTCTAGATCTGCCCGTTTGTGACTCTTTCGTGGAATTCATTGCTTGGATCTACCTTTATGGGTTCCAATTAGGCCTTGGGAGGAGCTACCCAAGTTTCCCAGTTGTATTTGATGGCTCTGGACAAGGTTTTCTACCTAAGGGGTGCCAACTGTGTTGTTTTCTGGACTTAGCAAACTGCAAATGGTTCCCTTCTGGTTTGAGCAGGCTGTGAGCAAGCCTTCCTTTGCTGCCTGTGTGTGTTATGCCTCCTAGGTTGTCTCTCCAATTGGTGTTTGGGTTGTTTCTGCCTCCTGGGTTGTTCGTATGAGACCTACAGGTGTGCTTACCCTTCCTATGCTGGTTTGAGGCAATATTATTATTGAGGGTGATTTTGGGTCTTGGGCACTGTTCTGGCACATTAGGAGTTGATTGATTGTGCTGGGTCTCCCTTCCTTGCTTATGATGAGGGTTTTTTGATTGTAACTTGAGGAGTTGTAATTTTTTTGTGAGGAAGAATTTGTGTGCTATTGTCCCACTTTTTCTTAGTGTATTGTTTGTTTGCCTTATTTTTGACTTCGGGTTTGTGGGTTCTTTGTTGTGGTTGGGAATCGTGGTGGGCTCGCTTCGGCACCCTAACTTGCTAAGTTCGGTTTTTATTTATTCGTTCAAATCTAGTTGTCAATTGAATTCATGAATCCTCCAGCTCAGTTTTGGGTATTCTAGTCTTTTCTACATTAGTTTGTGTGATTGCAGACTCTAGATGGGTTATATAATCAATTGTGGATTTCTTGATGACAACTTTGACTATAGTGATGGTGGTGTTCGCCGTGGCAGCCCTGAGCCATTCCCCAATGTCAATCATAGTGGTCTGTGTACTAAAAGTAGTGGATGTGGTTGTTGGTCTTCTCGTGGTCATTGATCTAAGTGGAAGTGTACTTATTGTGGTGGCACAAGACACTGATAATTATTGTTATCATATGCTAATCAGGCTTCTCATGATACTTTGGGTTCTGTAGTACCCAATAGTCCAATTGCATCTACTACTGATTCTCATACTGATCTTGTTTCTCAGCTTCGCCAGCTCTTCCAATAGTAATCCTCACTTTCCCACATTTCTCTGCTCCTAATACAAGTCTTGCTAATAAAGGTAATTCTGCTTGTGTAGTTGCTCAACCTTCTTTGTCACCTTGGATCATTGATTCAGGAACTAGTGTTCATATATGTAGTAAATCTTCTCTATTTTCTAATTTTTATTCATCTTACTCACGTATTGTGTTAACTAATGGCTCCTTTAGACCAGTTCATGGAACTAACAATCTCCATCCTACTCATTCTATACCATTATCCTCAGGTTTGTTTGTTTTTAATTTTCCTTTTAACTTGTTATCTGTGAATCAGCTAACTAAGTTGTTACAGTATGTTGTAACCTAATTTCTATCATTTTGTGTTTTTTAGGACCTCAAAACGAAAAAAGTAACTGATTTGAGGCATGAGAGCCACGGCCTATACTATTTAGATTCTGGTAGTTCTATTCCTGCCTTGACTACTACTGTGTCCCCCCTTCAGTGGCATTTTTTACTGGGTCATCCCGCATTGCAATAGTTAGGTCAAGTTATTCCCGCTTTGAGTCCCTCCTCTGTGTTAGAATCTGAGACTTATTAATTAGGGAAGCATCACCATAGTTCCCTTCCTCCAAGTTCATTAAACCATCAATCCAGTCTATTTCATGTTGTTCATACAGAGATTTGGTGTCCTACATAAGTCAAAAGTCTTTCTGAATTTCAATATTTTATGATATTTGTTGATTATTTCTCTTGTAGGACTTTGTTATTTCTTATGAAAGACCGGTCTGGATTACTCAAGGTCTTTACCATCTTTTAGAATTAAATTTTGACTCAGTTTGATGTTCGTATTAAGTTCTTCAGTCGAACAATGCCCTTGAATATACTCAATCATTTATAAAAAACTTTTGTGCTGACCGTAGCATTATTTATCAAACCACCTGTCTTTATACCTCCCAACAAAATAGTATTGTCCAAAGTAAGCATTGCCATTTGATGGATGTTATTTGTACCTTAATGTTTAACATGCATGTGCCAAAATTATATTGGGTTGATATTATTGATACGTTAGTTTATTTTATTAATTGCATGTCTTCCTCTTTTTTGGACAACAAATTTCATTTCTCTTTGCTTTATCCTGACACATTGCAATTTGGTCTCACTCATCGTGTCTTCGATTGTGTTGCTTTTGTTCATCTTCTTTGTTTGGGTAAGGATAAACTTTCACTCTGGTCAGTTAAGTATGACTTTTTAGGATATTCTCGTACTTAGAAAGGTTATCACTATTGTGACCATGTTTCTGGGCAATACTATATCAATGTTGATATTACTTTTTTTGAGTCATCTTCTTTCTTTTGTGTCTGGTAATACACTTTTCCCAAATTTAGTCTTTTTCGGTCAGAGGGAACTCTTGTAGACTATTGTACGAGATTGTGTATTTCTTCTTCTCTGAGTCCTACTCCTCCCTTGTAGGTTTATCATCACTCCAAGGACAGACAAGTTGTTCCTTATGCTCCACCCCCACAACCATCACCTAATTCACAGAGGTCCTGGCCCTTAGGCTGTCATCTAGTTCATCATTTTCTACTTTGTCAATTGCATTAAGGAAAAGTACCCATAATTGTACAAAGCATCTCATTTTTAATTTTGTTTCTTTGCATCGGCTTTCACTATCCTTTCCTTGTTTTACATCAACTTTGTCTTCAATATTTGTTCTTAGTTCTTTGAAACAAGCATTGGCATCTACTGGGTACAAACTAGCTATAGATGACAAAATGAAAACCCTTAATGAGAATCAAATATGGGTCCTTACTACTTTTCCTCTTAGTTGGATCTACATCATGAAGTATCATCTTAATAGTTCAGTTGAGCGTTGAAGTCCCATCTAATTGCCAAAGATTAAACCCCGACATATGTTGTGAATTACAGTGAGACTTTCTCTCCTATTGACCGTCTTAACTCTGTGAGAGTTCTTATTTCTATTGCTATGACTTATGATTGGTCTTTGTATCAACTGGACATTAAGAATGTCTTTTTACGGGGAGACTTATTAGAGGAGGTATATATAGTACAACCTCCAGGTTATGTTGTATCTAGTAAGGAACAGCTAGTGTGCCTTCTGAGGAAAGAACTATATGGCCTGAAACAATCACCATGTGTTTGGTTTGATAAGTTCAGTACTGTTGTACTTCAGTATGGTTTTCAGTGTTCTATTTCATACCATTCAATTTTTATTCATCATTCTTCCACAATTGTCATTATTTTATTGTGTTTGTGGACGACATTATCATTACTAGTGATGACTCGAATGGTATTGCTCAATTCAAGGTCCATTTGAGAATATAGTTTCATACCAAAAATTTAGGTATTCTTTGATACTTTCTTGGGATTGAGGTTGCTCGGTCAAAAGAATGTATCAGTTTGTGTCAACAGAAGAATGTATTGGATTTATTATCTAAGACTGGGACTCTCAACTCAAATTACGGTATAATAAATGTATAGATTAATAACTAGGTTAGTAAAAATTAAATAAGAAATAATTCTCCAGTACATAATTTATTTATTCAATTCAATTACACATATAATCTATATTTTTAATAAGTTTAACAAAAAAATATTATTTAAATATGTTCATGTGTATTACTAGTTATTAAAAATGTCAGGATTTTCGTTAAAGCTTTGATTTCTTTCATTCCATGTTCAATCATGTCAAATGCTGAGTGTAAATTTTGTATTTTCAGTATGGTCTAAGGCTATGCCTTTGATGGTGCTCAGTGATGATCAAACAACATGCATCAGGTCTAGGTTTACTTAACAAGTGTAAGAATTTAGAATTCCATGTTTTTACTAGTTTAACAGTTTATGGTAAATACCTTCTGAAAAAAGAAAAAAAAAAGTTTATGGTAAATGCTGATTGCAAGTGTAAATAGAAGAGCTAATACCATACCTTTACTGAGCCAAGCATATCATTTTCTGAATCCCCTTCAGCATTATCAGGTGAACCAGACTGGAGGTTTGAGCGGTCAAGCAATTTCAATATCGCATTTTCATCCCACACAATCTTGGTGCTTCCATCTGTACATTTATCCTTGTACACATCTCCCAGACCACCAGCCCTCTTCTTATGCTTATGTTCCACATCAGTACCTGCTTCATCTTTGTTGCTATGGTTTTCACCTGTATCTTTTTCAGTCATGCTTGAAAAATCACTAAAAAGTTGTTCAGTTCCCCAGCGTAAAATATCTTCCACCTCTTTCTGAGATCCAGACTTGTTCACGAAAAGCTGATCAAGCATCAGTTTCTTCTTTGCAAGCTGCAAGATGCGTTCTTCAACACTAGCACGGACAACAAGCCTGTACACCAAAAGTCTCTTTGATTGTCCAATTCGATGTGCCCTATTCATTGCTTGAATATCTGCATGCGGGTTGAAGTCCGAATCATATATGATAACAGTGTCAGCAGTTGCCAAATTGATCCCAAGGCCACAAGAGCGTGTCGATAATAAGAAGACAAACCGACTTTTGTCTTGGTTAAAACATGCAATTGCTGTTTGGCGATCTGCCACAGAAACAGAACCATCCACTCTCTCAAAGGTTTTGGGCCCAAATTCAATGGTCAAATAGTCCTCAAGAATATCAAGAAGTTTTGTCATCTGTGAGAATATAAGGACTCTATGGCCTTTTTTATGTAACTCCTTAAGCATAGAATGCAGCAGAGTCAGCTTGGCTGATGCTTTTATACGCATTTCATGCAGAAACGCCGTTGAACCAGAATCAGGCTCAGTGCCTGGTATGAGATACGGATGGTTGCAAACCTTTCTTAATTGCATCACAATGTTTAGCATTGACTGCTGGGCAACCCCTTTCCCCATGTTACGCAAAATCTGATAGTTTTTAGTGAGCATCGCGCGGTAGTATTCAGCTTGGATGGATGACAACTCAACAGGAACAATTCGTTCAGTCTTAGGGGGTATATTCTGCATGGCATCTTTCTTAAGCCTCCGAAGCATATGTGGAGCAACAAGTTTCTTCAGTTCTTCTACTTTTTCTGCAGTTGTGAGATCATTAAACTTCTCCTCAAATGAAGACAGAGAAGGGAATGAAGCTGGCTGCAAGAAATTCAGCAAGTTAAACATCTCCCCTATGTTGTTTTGAAGGGGAGTACCAGTCAACAGTACACGATGTTGAAAAGAAAATGTATTGAGCAAGCTAAAAAGCTTACTACTCGAATTCTTCAGACGGTGTCCCTCATCAACCACAAGAACTTCCCAAGGAACTCCACGTAGATGAGAGGAATCAGCAAGGACCATTTCATAAGTAGTCAAAAGAACATTGAATTTATAACAATCTGTTTTCTTATCAAAACCACTTGGATCACTGGCATGCCATTCGTACTGGCGAATTATAGCTCTTGCTTTTGCACACCCATGATACTCCACGACATTCAGCTTAGGAGCCCATAATGCAAACTCAGCCATCCAATTAGGCATAGTCGAAAGAGGAACTAAAACTAAACAAGGCTGCTTGGCTTTAAACTCAAAATATAAAGACGATATGAAAGCACAAGCAGATACCGTTTTACCAAGCCCCATCTCATCAGCAAGTATTACATTTTTTGATCTATGCCAGCATTTACGCAACCAATTCAATGCTTCAAGCTGATGTGGAAACAACGAACCTCCTTGCAGCTCCTTGGGCTGCTCAGTGAGAGTAACTATCTCATTTTGCTGAAAATCAATCTTTCCCCTTTCTATACCATCCTTATTATCATTCTTTTCCAATGTTTGGCATTCAAACTGGTTAAATAAATCAACCAGATGGGACACTTTGGAAATCACCGGTGCATTTATACTTTCCCAAGTGCATTCATCATAAGGAAGACCAGTCCATTTCACAAAAGCTTCAGTAGAACCATCTGTGGAGGAACGAAGAGCAATCAAACGCTGAGGCAGCTTCCACCTTTCCTCACAAATATTTATCACTGCCCTCCCATACTTCGCCTTGTAATTGTCTAGTTTTCTCTTTGCCAGAATTTTCAACTGCGTTTCCGATATCCAACTGTTGTGAATATGAGATTTCCCAACCCACTTAACCAAAAATTCATATGAGACTGTTACTCCATGAGAAGAAGCAGATTCAGCCAAGATGGGATCTTTACTTTGTTTTTCAGGACTACTATCCGTTCTCAAGTCCATATCCACCTCCTTTGTTTCCCCAACTTCATGAGACACAGGGGTTTCACAATTTTTTGAAACTTCACTATCACCATGACTTCTCAAACTAACCTCAGTGTTCTCTTCTGGTGAAATCCTTTCAGCTGCTTTCACCAAGACCTCTGGACTCGCAACAGAGTCATCTTGATTTTTACCTTTTACAGCTATTGAGTTGGAATCCTCAGCAGATCTCCTCTCTAAATTTATGGCATTCCCTTCTCTACATACTTTGGTCACAGATCTTTTGTATACATGTATCTTATGCACTCCCACATCATTCTTAATGTTTTTACCCCCATCAGAATTCCTGACAGTACTATCCTGACCCTTAACAAAGTCACTGGCAGCTTCCCCATCTAACGTCATATCACAGCTTGGATGCCTCTCTGAAAGTTTGTCCCTATTGTCTAGAGTTGGTAAACCATCTGACTGCGGGTCATTTGCATCTGTCAGAGAGATGTGCTTTGAACAGTTCTTTGTATCACCTTGAACTCGACACCCCAGCACCCGATCCACCTGCATTTCAAATGTACATAACAAATTATAATAACAGTGTCATCTCCAAAAAAATCCAAAAGCAAAAAAGTTTAAAAAACAAAAATGGGAGAGCAGAAAGCATATTAGAAAACAAGTACCAAAATGGTACAAGTAACTCTGTAAATCCTATTTTAACCCGATTGATTTTACCTGTTGAAATTCATCAACAACATTTTCTTCGCAATTCAATGATTCAACTACAATTTTTCCTCCCCCATGTAGATCATGTGACATATGTGCTTCTTCATCAGGAGCAATCTGCAGCAAAGAAATATGCATGATAACCACAGGCAACAACAAAATATAATCAATTCAATGGTTTTCAAACACAAATGAAATTTGCAATAGAATAGTAACAATAAAATTTGGATTAAGGGTGATAGTGAATTATGCGACAAATTTATGGCATTGGTGTGTGATGATAAGACAACAAAGGGCACAAACAATAAGAGAAAAAAGAAAATTAAATGACATGGTAACAATCAGGCAGTCTTCTCATATATTTACCTCTTTGTGGAGTGGCCTACAAGTACCTTAGCTCCCTATATTCTAAAGGTAAGCATGTGGTATCAGAATTATTCTATAGGGATCTGTGATAAATTTAGAAATCACAATGAGAATACAGAGTAGTAGCAACCTCTCTCATATCCACTTACATTCTTGCAGCTAACAATCTCTAAACCTCAAAACATGCCCATTTTTTTGTCATCATCAAATATTACAATCAAATTCAAAACATCTGAGCAATTTTTTCCTTTATTACATTGCCGGTGTTATCAGATCAGACCATAAAAACAAGCCCATTCTTTAAGGGTGCTTTTAGTAACATTTTTGTTTTTATGTTTACACAATTTTTGCTTTTTCTGTAGCAAAAACTAAAAAACACAAGACATGTTTGGTAGTTGTTTATTTTTAAAAAATTATGAAAACAAAAATAAAAAGCATATTTGGTATTATACCGAAAACCCACCACCCAACACCACCAAAACCCACCACAACTAACCACCCAAAACCCACCACCCAACCCCCAAAACCCATCACCCAACACCACCAAAATCCACCACCACCAACCACCCAAACCAGCAAAACCCACCACCCAACCCCCAAAAACTCACCACCCAACACTTCGAAAACCCACCCCCCAACACCACCGAAACCCACCACACAACACCCCTACAAAACCCACCACCAAAAAACTGAAAACCCACCACCCAACCACCAAAAACCCACCACCCAACAACAACGAAAAACCCCCACCCAACACCCTTGAAAACCTACCACCCAACCACAAAAAAAAAAAAAAACTGATATAGGCAAGAGAGAAAGTCAAAAAAGAGAGAGACGAGAGAGAGATGGGCCACCAAGAGAGAGAGACAGGCACGAAGTGGGAGATGGGAAAAAGAGGAAGTGAAAGGGAGGGGGTTATACTCATGCAAGAAAACTCATTTTTCTGTTGCTAAGGAAGATTGAAGCCAGGATCTCCTTAAAACCATTGAAGCCCCCACGTGTTTTTGTTTTTTTTGGTGCTTATGAAAACGTCTTTTCTGTGTTTTCATTTTTTGGCCTTGTTTTTAAAAACAAAGTTCCAAAAAAAAACATAAACATATCACAAACACATTTTTATTTTCATTTTTGGCAAAAATTGAAAACAAAAACCGAAAAAAACAAAAACAACGGGTTATCAAACGCAACTTAAGTTTACTAACTAGAAAAAAAAATGATCCGAGATTAACAGTGAATGAAGAAAAGATTTTAACCTCAGAAGCTGAGTACCTGAAAAATTGAAGCAGATATGACTGAGGTCTAGAAATTGAAATTGACAAGAATGAAGATAGTTGCTAGTTAGTGAAACAGACAGAAAAATAGGAATAGAAAAGATTAGAGCTCCTATGCAGCAAATTAATTTCCATGAGAGAAAGGCAAGATTCTTTTACTCGATCAGCGAAAAAGAAACAGTAAAGATCGTGTTCAATACGATTAAAATTTACTACATATCACTAGATAATATTCAAAACATCTATAAGAAAAGCTGCGAAGTTAATTCACGGACAACAATATAAAATTAAATCCTGATCATATTATGGAAATAACGGGTTATCCTATAACATTATCTCCCCTTGACTTACCATACCAAACATCTCCACAAGATTATACTCACGTGTGTGAATCTAGCCTGAATCACTGACCTCTTTCATATGGCTACACAGTATTTCTTAAATGGACAACTAGAATCTTCAACATTTGTGAACTAGAAATATGATTCACCACATAGCATCCCACGTTCACATCCATGTAATGAAAGTTCATATTGAGGATTTTCCACGTCCCTTGTCGATTTTCGAGTGTGTCAGGGGGTTTCTTTCTTTTTGAGGGGTCAATTTTTATTTTATTTTTTTGGTTGGGGAGGGGGAGTTATCTCTTTAAGTACGGTGTGTTGCCTTGCCATCGAAGGTTTCATAAATGCTTTAGTTACACTCATCGCATGATTAGGATCAATCAGAACAACCTCACCTGCCATGGAAAGCACATCTGCTGATGGTTAGGTGGTTAGCGACCATCGCCTTTACATGTTAAAAAAATCATTGTGCTCACGCTGTAACTACTATTTCTTCCACATGTTACCTTTGTTATTCAGGGAAAGAAACGCGGGAGGAAGAAAAGAGAATACACAGCTAATGGACATGAGTCCCTATTTAAAGTGCAATGAATAAGCAATCATTGATGGGGAAGCTTGAAGATTTGCAATCTAATAAAAGAATCATCAGAAAAGGAAAAAACCTAACACAAGAATAGGCTAAAAAGAAGGAAAGCAAGATATGCACCTTGTCTCTAAGCTCAACATGTACACTCTCTGTCCCAACATCCTTCTTTGACAAAGATGCAGAAACCCCAAAGTCCACTGCCTTGCGTTTCTTGTCTGACTTATTAGTTCCCGGGCATGCAGAATCTGATCTTGATGTATGCTTTCTAGAAGCATCTGAAGCACATTTACCCTTATCAGCTTTAGGTTTCTTTTTACTGTTACTGTTATGTACCTTAAGCTTTCTTTTTCTGGATTTCTGGGTGGCAGCACCAAACAAAGGGGCAACATTATTTCCTGGAGATCCATTATTACATGATAAGTCCAACTTCTTTTCAGAAGTTTCTTCATTTGTCTTCAGATCCTTTGTCCTTGATAAAGACAAGACCTCCTCAGCTAGAGAGATTGACTTCTCGTCTGCAGGAGTGTCTGTTGGAGACAATTCAGGTTTCTTCTCAATGTCAGCATCTACATACAACGAACTACCCTCAACAGAACCATCATGCGAAGGAGGACTTGGCTTAGCACTGCAAGATACATCTATGCATGAAGAATCCGGCTTCTTTTCAACAGATTGGGCTTGACAAGACGAGGACAACTTCCCTTTTCCTGATGATCTTTTCTTTCCAAGAATGGGGCTTCCAAAAATAGGGGACACATTGTCAGCGCTACACGATTTATTTACACTTTTAGATTTTCCAATGATAATTTTTGTTCTTGCTCGCTTTGAGATTTGATCCAAATGGTTCATTGGCTCACGCGAATCACCTTTTGTACAACAGTTTGGACATTGCCACTTGCCCGTTGGAATACGCTTGAGGTGATGAATTGAAAAAGAACATCATAAGAAAATGACAAGCATTCAATACTACTGTTAAAACATACAAGACATAAAATGATCCGAAACACTAGCAATATTGCAAGAATTAAACTAAACACACCTTCAGAGGAGGATCTAGACACTGAAGATGATAGGTTCGGGGACAGCTATCACAACACAGCAAGTTTCCTCCAAGATCACAGATAACGCATTCATAATAATACTGGAGGACAGAAGACATAAGCACATCAGAGGTCACAAGCAGTTTGTAAATACTTCCACTACTGTCAAGATAGCACTATTCAGACATAGGTATCAAATTGTTTTCAGTTATCATCATTGTTTGAACAACAGTGGACTGAGAAACAGCCACAGTGAAAAATAACAAATATATTTACTAGGAAACGACTGAAATGATAACAACCACAAAAGACAACAGAATATATTAAGAAAGGGAGTGATTTGGAGGAATGGCCATAATCGTTCCACCATAATGCATATACACTACTTCTATTATGACAATCTTTGGTTTCCTGTTTAGGGGACCACATCTTTTTTATGTATTTCTAATTGCATCACTGGTCCATTTCTCTTTCTCAAACGGAAAAACACTCACCCCATCATTTCCTTTCTTTTTGCTGGAAGTACGTTCAAAAGTTGTTTGAATTTTCAGCCTGCGCACTGATGAAGTATTTGCTGGAGATTCTGAGGGTTTAGATTTACTTTCTCTGCCACTGGACATATCCGAACCACATGGAAGCTTTCTGCGCTTGCGCTTCAGGACCCAGTTTTTGTTTAGCATTTTACTAGTTCCTGGATTGTTGTCCTTCATCTTTGAATCCTGGCTCCTACATAGTCGGGACAGCAAGAATGGAATGAGTCAATGAAGAACTCAAGGTATTAAATTCTCCACATTTGCTCCTACAATAATTTCATTCCCAGAATAATAAAGATAGACAATTAATGGAGACTAGCCTACAGAAAAGGAGAGAAAGAAAAAAATAGAAAAATAACACCTACTAAAATTAGACCTCGGGTCACGATTTTTAATTCGCTTATCCTGTACAATCCTGAATACGTTAGGTTATGCAATCTAAACTCATGGAAACACGCCTCATTAATGCATGGATGTGTCATACTTTAAGCAGACTTTCCATAAAACCTTGTTATATGCCTTAATCTCAATTTGTAGGATCCCCACCGCTATGCGACACAAGAAGGAAAATGCCAACATTTACTATCAAAGGTACTAAAGTTGTCGTGCTGTAGTGGTTATCGGGCATAATTAGAAATCATGTAAGCCCTGCCCACGCAAGTGCAAATCCTCTCGTCTAGAGTTTGGCTTTTTAATTTTTTATTTTCTTTCTTTCCCCTTTTTCTTTTTCTTTTTCTTTTTATTTACTTGTAAAAGGTTTAGATAAATGCTAGCCAACAAAATGATAATTCAGATGTCCGAAAAAAATCATCAAAGTTTGCGTTCTTCATAAAAGAATTCAATACATGGTGTTCATGACTGGCAAAGGTTTGCCACAAAAGACTGCACATGAGCATCGTTAGAGAACTACGAATCCCAAAAAAGGAAAATAAACCACCCAAAAAATATGCATGCACCTTCTTATAATCATGAATCCCATGCAGTTTTTCACAAAGAGCTGTAAGAGTCACTGCTGTTGCAAATTCAACAAAAATGGATGCTTCATACACAAAAGGTTAACTCATGCAGCACTAACCAACAACAATGATCCTTCCTATTCAAACTTCAAATAGATGGCACACAGTCCACACTTCACAGACCGGAACTTGAAGTACTTGAATGAGAAGCCACTTAAACAAACATAACCAATAGGTAGGCAGTCCAGATAGTCATGGATCAAAAGCATTGGAATAACTATTTTGATTCCAAACTCAATTTAAAGGTCAAAAATACAGGCTAATACTTACAAGTGAAAAACAGTGATTTCAGAAGCAACCAGAAGGTTTTTTCCTCTAAGGATGACAAGTAGTTCATGAAACCACTGATTGTCGTGTCATCAAAAGAACTTGAACAAGAATGCCAGCTAGAAGTTTAAAAATAGGAATGGAAAACCATGTTGCCAAAAAACTTAATATTTTGCATTAGTGAAGACATCAAAAAACAAGTCCACCACCTACATGGAAAGAAACCATTTCAATAAGTTGCTTAGCAGAATGTTTATCAAATGATAGATCACTAAGAAACACAATGAAACTGAAACTTCAAATTCATCTCTGAGTCCATATTTAAGGATGGCTTCAAGCATAACATGCTGGCAGAATTGTCAATCAATAATTCTAACATTGATTTGTGGAAGTATCACGTAAGATCATCATCCATTTACCACTTAAAACATTACTAAATTGCTACTTCAAGACTAAAACAAATACAAAGCATGCAATATCCAAAACCCAGCTGCAAGGATAAAACCTCATCACCAAAAACCAAAACAGTGAAACAAGCTGATTTATAAGAAAAGTAATGACCAAATGTCTTAAAAATCACCACATGCAATGGTAAGTTGATCCATCAAAGCACCATAATTTCAGCAACTACAAAGTGCATACATTCAACCCCTGGTAAACCCAAAACCTCAATTCAGTAACACCTCATCACACCACCACTCCAAAACCCAGTTATCAAACCAACCAAAAGAATGACCTTTTTAACCCAATTGAAGCTAAAACCATAACATTCAGAACAATTAAGCAGTACCCACATGACAATGAACATGAAAGCACATAAGAATCAGCTCAAATTGCATGAAATTTGAACACCCACAAAAAATCTACCAATAAACAAGTACGAACAAACAGAAAAAACAGTACCCAGATAGAAATAAGCACATACCAATCTTGCCAATGAATCAAACTATACGAAACACACAGAAATCATCAAGAAACCAACCACTTACGATTGATAGTTCTAGAGAGTGTATCGGGAGATAGAGGGATTAGGGTATGGAGCACAAAGAGATGAGAGATACGAGGATGAAGAGAGAGAAAGCGGGGAGACAAATGAAATAAATAGAGAGAGAGAGAGAGGGACGTTTAGAGAGCGAGGGGCGTTTAGAGAGAGAGCATAATATACGGATTCGCCGGGGTCATAGGACTTGGGGTTACACAACACAACACTGACATGGCAGCAGGGTTGTGTGTTGTTGTGAAGAGAGCCCCAGGTACCCACCAGTGGCATCTCTCCACGTGGCACCTCCAGGACGCCTGTCCCCATCTCCCTCTCTCCTCTTCTCTCCCTCTCTCTCCTCTCTGTCCTCACGCTTCCCAATTTTTTTCCTTTTCTTTTTCTTCATTCATTCCCTTTTCTGTGTTGTAGAGAGAGAAACGGTAGAGATTGTGGATGTGTGTTTGATCTTTCTTTCTCTCTCTTTTAAAGTCTTTATAATTTCTCATAATCGCTGCCATCAAGTGCTCGCTTGTTGGCTTTGATAGATCTTCATAGAGAGTTGTTTCTCTTTTGCAATGTGCAGCCTTTCCGCTTTCTCTTTTCTTTATTTATTAATAAAAAAAAATAGGGAACAATCACAACAGTTTATTACCTTGTCAAAATTTGAAACTAAATAATTTCAGTTTGAATTGAATTCACGTCAAGTAACGATTCAAAGTTAATTGATGAAGTCAAGTTTCACCTTAAAATAACTTTATTTTATCGTAAAACACATTAAATTAATTTGCAATCTCACCTTTTTATTCATTACTTTCACTACAATTTTAAAAAATAATTATATGATACCATAATCTTTCCAAAAAAAAAAACATAAGCATTGATAAAGAAATATCCATGCAAGGTAGGGATCTATCATGCAGTCTCACTGTTGGAATGGTGTTATGAGTTGCTTTTTTTTATTTTTTCCACATTGGATGTGGGCATAAACACTTCCCTGGAATTTAAATGAATTTACCCATAAGGAGTAATATAGTGGTAAATTCATAAAAAAGAAGGTTGTACAAAAAGAGGGTGAGGGCTAAATGAATAGATTTTGTTACTTGTGATGGGATACTTTGGGAAGATTGACAGTTGATTGTGATGGGTGGGTTTTTTCCATGAAAAAACTAAGAATTGTTATTATGGAATAGATCAAACTTACATGCTTTTGCCTAGTTAAGAAATAAAATTACATCTTTCTAGTGAATAATAATCATATTTTTCAGCATATTCATGAAATATGGGAATCAAGTAAGCTATTGGACCTGCATTACCATTTTGCTATTTTTTTTTTTTATTAGAACCATTTTGCTAGTTAGTTATGTTGTTTTCTATAATTTTCTTTAGGAAGTGGTTCAAAGAAATAGATTTAACTAATCTGCTTCTTAAGGATAGGCTTAAAAGTCGAATTAACCAACTTATAATGGTATCATCAATAACCTGGTCAAATCCATTCACTATTTTTTAATGGTAATACGTTCAATATATAGAACTGAGAATATGTTTGATGTATACGAAACTATTTTGACAATGTGATTAAGAGGTACTCCCTTCTATATAAAAGGGAAGACATTAACCATCACTCTGCAATAAAAAGGATTAAAATTAGTTTGATTCATGTTGGATTCTATAGCACAACGTGAGAATTCATAAAATTAAGGTTAAGAAGTTTTCGTATGATAAGGAAAAACTATGTGTAGAGATATGAAATGCATGGAACATAAATGGTAATGTAAGAGTGAGTGAAAAAGGGATCAGAGTAGCAACTAAGAGAAAGGGGCTGAGAAAGAGATGATATGTTGGTTGACATAAATATGAATCCATTAGGGATAAAATGTATCTCACAAAGGGTAGAAAGCGTTAACATGAGTGTGTGGGTGTGCATGTGAGCGTTAGAGGGAGGAGTAACCAAAAAAATGATGAAAGAGGAGACAAAGATTGAACATTAAAAACTTGTAAGATTTGAAAAAGAAAATTTATTTCGACTATTGTTTTTGCCTTGTAGTAGCATGAAAGTTGTTTTCATGCAGATAAAAGTGGGTAGCCTCTCCGTCATACAAAAAGTGAAAATGTCAATCAAGATAGTTTAATATTTTTTGCACCAATGGTTTGTCAAGGTCTCTAAGGTGATTGTTTTATAGGAATATCATGTTTTCGGCATCAAGTCCATTGGCTTCATTGTCTTCTACTTCTGCATTTATCCTATTATGACATTTTTATTTCCATGTAAAAATTGTACATAACAAACCATAATTACGCCAAAGCTATTTAAGCTCTTACTAAAAAACAAAAGTATGTATCACTAAAGTAAGTTATCATCTTTAACAAATGGGTTTTGATTAGTATTAATATAACTAATTTTTTTTCTTGTCAAATAGAAACAAGTCAATAGATCAATAGTGGAGACCTGATAAGTGATATTGATGTGAGTCAGTCGTCATATATAAATGACAACAATTAGGGAAACTGATTATGGTAATATTGAAGGTGCTAGCTAACCTAGTTAGTAGAGTTTTTTAGGTACTACTAGTTGGTACACACGTGCGTTGCACGTGTACTATTTTAGATTATAGTTTTGTATTTCATTTATTCAAAAGATGTGTAACAAAGATAATTCAAAATATATAATTCATTAGTAAATGACCTAAACCTGAAAGCAAAATGTGTTACAAATTACAAAACCAGTGTTCTAGCAGTTGTTGTGGTGCATTGGAGGTAGGAACAACAAGTGTTAATTCTCATCCAGTAAATTCTAACTAATAAAGATAGGATGGTCAGTCGCACCTACAAGAGGTATGCATTACAATACAAGCAATTCGTGGGAAAAACTCTAGAATTTTTGAATAATGTCTCAATGAAAAAACAAAGCCATGTGTCATGTATGTAGATTCTTGATATCTCATATTAATATTTTAGGAAGGTGTAAAGTTCAAATTATTTGAAACAAAATGAGTTCATTCAATCAGAAGACATAACAAAGATTAATAATTGAACACAATGTTCTATATAGTTAGATTGTTTAAATGAATTAATCAATTGTTACAATATCAAAAGACAATTCTTTTCATCCAACACCGAAATATATGTAATTCAATCATTTAGGCCCTAGCAATAAGGAAATGCAATCCCTTTGAGAAGGATCCAAAGTTGTTCAGATATTCATATCTATCAATAAAATATTACCATAAAAACTAATGAGTTTTTATTGATGCTCTTAATTCATGAATATTTGAGTATAATAAGTCAGTAGTTTTGAATAGTTGATTGTTATCATTGTTTAGATATACTTATTAGTTCATTATTTATAGAATCTTGTGACACTCAAGTTTGTTGCCTTTGACCTTTTTCTGGCAGTCATTATTTGTTATGGATCTTTTAAGTTGAAACACACCAAACTACTATGAAATTTGAGGATATAATTGTAGCAAATAATATTATATCCACGCAAGATCGCATGAAAGCCCTACTTGTCCTTCATAATTATATAGATGAAGGACTGAGAAACGAATATCTCATGGTAAAGAATCTGCAAGATATTTGGGATAATTTGAAAGAAATATATGACCATTAGAAAACTGTTACATTGTTAATTGCCTATAACGAATGGTTGCGCCTAATGTTGTAAGACTTTAAAAGTATAAGCGAGTATAACTCCACTTTATTCAGAATCAACTCACGATTAAATTTATGTAGAGAAATAATTACTAATAAACAAATGTTAGAAAAAAAAATATTTTTCATGTTGCATGCATGTAATATGATCCTATAACATCAATATAGAGAGAGCAAAGATTCATAAAATATTACGAGTTGATCTCATGCTTTCTTTTGACCTAGTAAAATAACAAGCTATTAATAAAAAATCACCACTCTCGCCTGATTTGATCTAGAGCATTCCTTGAAGTGACTGTTACCTTATATTGTCGTCAGGTTCGAGGTCGGGGTCATAGTCATGGTTGTGACCATGGTTATAGACGAATTACTTGGCATCATAAGGGTTTTACAAACCCACTTTACCACCTAAATTGGGCAAACAAAGAGGTAAAACTAGACAAAGGGGAGGGTTTGTAGAATAAACCTTCCAAAGTTCACGAAGAAGTTTGCTAGAGGCACAGAATGAAAGAGTATTGGTCACGTACTTATCGTACAACCAAACATCTAGAGGATCTTTACCATTCATTAATGAAGGAGGAGGGAAAGAGTGTGGGACCAAACCATGCATTGCATAACGTTTTATATAATGTTAGGGTCTAATGTGTAATTTATGATACTTACTTTGGGGGTTAAATTATAATTATTGAAATTATGGGATGTTAGATAATGGTTAAAATTATAAACCTTGGGGGTTCAATGTTATGATGGAATTGTGAATGAGACAAAATAATTAAAGGAAAAAATATTTTGGATGCAATTCGTAAAGTGATGGAAAAGATGTAGTGGTTGTGTGTGCGAATGAAAGAAACTAAAAGGGACATAAATATAGTTAGTCGAGATGGTGAGTCAGCTTGGACAAGTGTCTTACCAAGCTTCCTCCTTTCTTTTGTTGTGTAGAATCAATACATGTAGATATATATATATATATGTGTGTGTGTGTGTGTGTTGGGTGGTATGTGTGAGTATATGTAAGGTTTTACAGAGGAAAAAGGAAAAAAGAGAAAAGAAGGAGAAGAGGGAGAAGGAGGAGTGAAACGCAAAAACTAAAAAGAAGAGAAAGTTTGCCAAAGTTTTTATGCTTTGGATTTTCGATGGTGTAAATTGAAGGTTTCCTTTATATAGGTAATTTAGCTATCTTGGTTAATTAGACAAAGTTATTAATTTTTGATTTGTGTTTTTTGAGCAATAGGTAAGTGTTTGGTTATGATTTGCATGAAATTGAAGGGTAAGTTTGTTGGTATACGTGTTTAAAGGATTTGGGATAAGAGGGAAGTAGTTGTAGAAGAGTATGTAATTGAAATGGAAAAAAAAACCTAGGATTGTATCAGTATAAAAGATTGATGAACCAGTACAAAGAGACTGAACTAGTACAAAAACCTGTCTATTAGCGATGAACCGGTGCAAAGATGAGTTATGTCAATGGAACTAGTGCAACTTGTACCAATACAATAGGATATTTTCTCTAATTTTGTTGTAATGTTTTCGAATTGATTTTCACTCAATCTCAAATCTTTATGAAAGCATCCTAATGGGTTTTAATCATTCCTAACTAGTCTTTCTTGTTTATAAACACATAATTAAGCTTAGTCGAGACAAGTTACGATTGAGTTACGTTTAATGGATTTAAATTGTAATAAATAGGTAAGGGATGGGAGATGTGACATGTTAAGCATAATTAATTATTTATGCATGTGGTGCATAATATCTTGTATTGATGAATGGTATTCATATGTCTTATATCGACGCATGTTAGGTACTGAGATGATGACGTCAGCGTCTAATTCACCTAGAGTTACACAGGTAGACTGATTGTGGGTTTGGATTTAACCTGATGTGTGTGTAATATTCATATTAAAAGAAAATATAATTGATTGATTACTAGCTATACTTATGTCTGAATAGCTGAATTGTGATTGGTGAACCAATGTTTGAACATGGATTCAAGTACTTGAAATGAATGTTTTGTGATTTCAAATGTGAATGGTTGCCGAGATTCTCGGGCGAAAACGGGTGGACGTTAATTCTTGCCGAGACTTTCAAACGTTACTGGATAATCAGTTATTAGTTATTGGATGTTGGGTGTTGGTTCTATTTTTAATGAATATGTGAGATATGTTATAATGTGATGTGTTTGTGAGTTTTATTTCTATATGTTTCAAATATACTCACTGAGCATGTGGTTTGCTCACCCCCTAATAGTTGTTTGTTTTAAGGTGTTAACTTAGGAGGAGGTCCATTGTGAAGTCCAACTTGGCTTAGGATTAGATTAATGTCTGATGTACTAAATGTTTTGAATCATGGTGTCTAAATGTTTTGGTTAGAAATTTTTGTAGACATGATGTCTAAATGATAAAATTATCTGGTTATGTACATATGTAATTATACGGTTGTTGGTTTATGGGAATGATTTTGTTTAACTTAGATTAATTGATGTTAATATGTTATTTATGTGTTAGATGTATGGTTTATAGGTTAGATCTACTCACATCATATCTTTTTTCTTAGATGGGGTGTAATAAAGAGTATGAAAATGAATTTTACTGAGTACTAAAATGAATCAATTTTGACATTTATTTTTAGGATTTAGGTAACTGATTTATTTATTTTTCCTTGTTTAATATATCTTCATGCATATTTTTTTTTCATGCATATGTTTATTTTGAAAAATTAAAAAATAAAAAGTCAAAGATATTTTATTTTATTTGTTTTTCTTTGTTCATGGTCGTAGTAGTTCACACTTTGTTTGTATAATAATGATTTCATCCTTAAGTCAAAGTCAAAATGTGTATTACTATGAGTTATATTAGGGGGTAAACAACTAAGTGACATAAATTTTATTGCATGATTCATTAGTCAAAGTCTCTTTCACCCTAGCGTGCTAGAATAGTATTACCTTTGAAAATTTGATAAACCAAGTATAAGTATGGAATTCACAATTGTGTTGATTGGAGTCATAGAGTAGAAAAGATGAAAGAAAGGGGGAGCTGTCAAAAAGAAAATTATAAGGAAACTCAATAACTGGTCATGTATTCACTTAGACAATAAATTAGGATTTCATGTTGAGCTTTTTAATAATTTAAAATAAGTGGAATTCTAATCATGTTAGAGATTGGTTTCACAAACATTACATTTGAATTAGTCCAAGTTAAACAAAATCTGAACACTTTTGAGTGGAATTGATCCAAGTGAGGAACCATTGCTCTAGGATGTTTGAAATTGAGTTTTATATCTTTAAATATATCTTAGAATAATATATTGTGATAATGAATTTGAATGGAGCTACTATAATGCTAACATGTATAATTTTCATGATATTTTAATGTTGAGTATTTCTTGTTTAATTGAGAATTACATCACATTAAATCTAAATTCATCCATGCATGTGCATTGAATTGCATTTAGGTTATATATATATATATATCATGCGTATATTTGAGGTTTGAAGGATAAGATGGATGAGTGAATGTCGGGACCAGGTTGGTTCAAAGAGGAACTAAGACTGATCTGTCAATTTCAAGAACTGCTCAATTGATCTTTTCACTGCTCAAGTGACCTTACATAAGTCGGTGGCCAGGGTTAGAAAAATCAAGTTTTGAAAGGTCATTTGCACTCTAAACCCTCTCATTCACGTCCCAAGCCCCTAAAAATTATAATATTTGTTTCTAAAGTTCTCTCAAACATATTTTCCATAGATCTTATATTGATCCATCACTTGTATCACAAATTTGCACGAGTAAGACCTAGATTTAGAGAGTGATTGTCAAGATGGCCCCAAGAAAAGAGAAAAGGTCAAGATTGAGGATGTTTATGAAGATGTTAAACAAAACTACGATGAAGCTACTCAATTCCAGACTCCGAAGATCGCAGAGAGATTTAGAAGAGAATTCTCTCTTAGGCTAGTGTTAATCAAGCGAAGGTTGAACACCGCAAAGGACAGTCGTTCAATTATCATCAATCGTGGGTTGACCTGGATGTTAATTATCTCGTGACTTTCAATGATAACATTGTTTTAGAGGGTTTTATGTGCATATTCAATATCTTGATCCTCAAACTGACCATTTTTGTCACTTATGTTAAAGGTATTGAGTTTACATTTTCTTCCACTCTTATTGTTACCACACTTGGCTTGCCTAGGGTAGATAATGATTATCGTAGTGTGAGACCAGTAGATGATTTGTCTCTTCTGAATGTTTTGGCCATTGAGTTGTATGGTATTGACCATCTTGGACACTAGGTCACATTGAATTTTCTACAAAAGAATCTAATCCCGGAGTATATGATGCTAAGTCCTATAGCCAACTACAACGTAGAATCAAAAATTATATTTCACTTTCCTACTCTAAAGGCACACATGCTATGTGCCATAGGAAAATGGTTTGATTTTGATTTGTCGATGATGATACTTGAGTTCATTTGGAGAATTTTTTTTTAGAAGGGAGAGTATTAGATAATCAGCTATTTAGATCTCTGATTACTCATATCTGCCAAAGGCAAGGAGTTGTTGCCTTGTGGAATGACCAATTACAGAACCCTATTAAGGCCTTAAACACGAGTTCAATGAAGTAGAGTAAGGCCCAAGTTGATTACATTGTAGTAATTGAGGAGTAAGTCTCACCTGTTAATCCTAAGATTAGTATGTCTAGGACACCTCCACCACCACCACATGAGTCCAATTCAAAAATTCTTGCTACTCAGTTAGCATCATTGGTAGACATGCTTTTGGATGTGTAGCAAGGCATGGAGGAGCATCATCGTCTTACTTTACAACGACTAAATATGTTGGATGGAATGATTGTGAGCACGGAGACTGCTTAATAGGTGATCTTTGAATCTCTTACCAGGAGAGTTGGCCGACTACGCAGATTAATCAAGGGTAAATAGATTATTGGGGAGCTAGTGCCAGATGGGACAAATTCAGATACAAAGTTGCCTCGACATAATAGTGGAGCAGGTGATGGTAGATATGCAACAATTTGATCTATTGTTTTGTAGACACTTTTAGTCTAGTTCATATAGGAAATTAAGTGTGTTTTTATTTATTCATGCCCTATACTAAAGTGCTCGTTCTTTTTATTGATTCCTTTTCCAATTTATTTATTTTTGTTTGTTTAGTTAACTTTTTCATGTATTGTGACACGCTCTTAGCCCTAATCTTGATGTTCTTTTCATATTTGATGTTGAATTATGTGTCATGTTTGTCCCTTGCTTATTTTACTTGCATAATTTCGCTTGTTGAAGTACATTTATACCTTCTTGTTATAATATGATTTTATGTCATGGTTGTTATTTTTTATCATTGAGATGACATTTATAGCAAATAAGATCAGAATATGTTGGATAACTTGATTTTGTACCGTGTTTGTTGCATGTTATCCTTGGATTGACATTTGTGACAAAAAGAGGGAGAATATTTTAGGTATACGTGAGAGACATCAGAGAGATTTACTCTTGACGGGGCAAAATATTTTGCATGTGAAAATAAAAAGCAGAGTCAAAAGTTCAAAGGGGAGTACATTTTACAAACTTGACATGAAGTCACGTATTTTACATTTTGTTATTTTACTTATGAAAACCAACTAAAGGGGGAGAATTTGAAGTGTTTCATATTGATAGATCAATAGGTTCTTAAACATATTAGGTGAGTTAGTTCTTAACATGTTAAAATATTTACACTTGCATAATGTATACATACTTATACCCTATGCTTAACTTGGAGCTTTCTAAACCTATAATTACGTTATGTATTCTCTAACATATGATATTTTTCACGGGTTTTGATTTGAGTGTTGATATGCAGTACTACGATCTTCAAGCTTCATCCAAAGAAAGTAGATTTTTTATTTAGATAGAAACTTAGGACATATACATGAGTGTTGAAATTAAATATATAATTTGTTTTGTTTGAAGGTTTGGTTGTAATCCTAATTTTTAACTTATGTATTTTATCTCAAAATTGCTAAAGAGAGAGGTTATTATATTATATTTTGTAATTAGTTAATTTCGTGAAGTCCATCGTAAATCTTAACTTTTTTCATGGTCATGATGCTATGAAATTGAAGATTCAAAAAACGTTATAGAAGGGAGGAGATCAAGTATTAAAGCAACATCATTCCACTTTCCGTATGCACTCACATGTTTAGAACAAATGTAATGACCTATACACCTAAAATAAACCCTTAGTTATTTTTAACGTAAGATGATTAGGATAAAAATGGAATTAAAAGCAATTTGTGTATGACTCCTAAGTGATTTCAAAAGAAAATATTTTTTATAAACCATTTTTGTGTTTTGAAAACACAAATTGATCCTTTATCGGACCCCTATTCAACAACACCTTTTAGGGCTTGTTTGGTATTTTTTGGGAGGGGTTTGAATTAGCTTATCCAAACCCGGGTTTGACCCAAAGATAGAGTTCAACATTCAATGCTGTCCATACCCATGTTTGGTATGAGCAGGGATATTTGACTATTATGATAATATAATTGTATATAAATAATTATTGTGCCCCTTAACCAATTTGTATATATGTGATATATAAGATATATAAAGGTATAAATGTTATTTGTATGTTAAACCCATTAACTCAAATATGAAACTCCCTCTTGGGTTTCATGACCATGCCGATTTTCAAACCCTGGACTAAATACATAGTTGTCAAACACGGGTTTAAGGGGGTTTAATCCCCAACCTAGGATTTAAAAACCTCCCAAACCCACATATCTAGCATGCCCTTAGTGCTTAAGAGGACAAGTTTTTTTACTTGGCGTTGTGCTTTAAAAATTGGTAGAGAATGATCTACGTTTGCTAACCTTGGCTAAAATGGTATCTTTATAACTTAGGGAATTAGATGGAAAAAAGTCACAAAAGAGTGCACAAAACACGCTCTATGATCTCGCTCAAGCAGTCCTTTAAGGTCACTTGAGCAGTGTTGCTCCTGGACATGTTTGAAACGTGATATTCATTCCAGTGTCAACTGCCCTATGCCTATTCTCGAGCAATCGTTCACAAATATGAGTTTTCTTATTTACTATGATTATTGTTATTATGGGCCTATAAATAGGGAGTCTTTCCCACAACTAGGTTAAGCCTCTTGTGAGATTTCTAAGTGAGAAAATAATTCTTTTGCTTTGAGAGCTTCCACCACTATCTAAAAATTCTACCCAACCTCGCAATTTGGTATTGAAGATTTTGATGGTTTAGAACCAATGCCATTGGTGTGTACATACCGGGAATCATTGGCATGCCTATGATTGCTTGAGGCCTAGAAGAACCGTGCGGTGGGAAGGTCCAAGTGAAAGCTAAGACATCGAAGGAAGGCCTATGGCGAAGAGACAACAAGGAAATGAGCATTTAGTCATGATATTGATTGAGGTATAAGACTTGAGTACTTGGATGTTGACTTAGTAAGTAATAGATTTAGTTTTGGCGAACCTAGAAGGTTCCCCACAGTTTTTTCCTAAGAGGATTTTTCGTGTCAATAAATTACTCGTATTATTTATTATTTATCGTATACACTTGTGATTATTTGTAGACATGCGTATTATGTATTTATTGAAATGATTGTTTGATATCTATTCAACCATAGTTGTGTAAATTGGGATTGAGATTTGGAATCGCCATGAGATTGATCGAGAGTGAATTAATTCAAGATTAATTAAAATCAATTTGTCATGGTTAATTTGGGTTATGGTGACAAAAGGAGTTCTCACATTATTTGTTATATCTTTATGGGAAGAGATAATTGTAGTGTTTTAAGTTTTTATTAGTAATCAATTGGGCTAAAATATAAAATCCTATTCACTTTCCCCTTCTAGGTAAAGTGTCTATATTTCACATGTATAATTGTGAGGGAATATCCACATTGGATAGAACAACATGAATAAGATAACAAGAGTGAGAGTAAGACATTAAAACTTATAATGAACACCTGGTGTCTTCATTCAGATTAGATATTTGTTGGAGCACATTTATCACATACGATGACCTTGAAGAACATGGGAAGAGTGGTTCCAAGAGTGTTATTGTTCTTCCGTCAAGGTTTTGATGAGACAATTCTTGGAGCATGGCAGTCACAGACGACACTATTGAGACATTTGTTGGTGTGCATTCGTCTAGATTTTTAGGAAGATTTTCTTGACTTATGATGGCCACAAGCAACCACCCTAAAATAGTTGTCTTGGTGTCTTCATCATGATTTTAGAGCATGGTGGTTGACGATAACTCTAAGACATTTGTTGTCACAATACTTTTTAATACAGGATAAGAAATTTTTATAGACAAAGTTATTGATTGAAGGTGAGACCTTTTATTTGATTCTCTTTCTAAGCATGTTTGGTGAAAATAACTCAGTGGTAAAGATGGAAAAAATCTAGGCTGAACAGGGGCATATTGTCTTGATCGCTCTCTTTTTGAACCAATTGACATTTAAAACACGCATTTTCTTTCCCAGCATAACATCTTTCTGGTTCAAGCCTTGCGCATTGCGGCCAGGTTGATATGATATTATTGTTTGGTGCCTAAAACACAAACTTATAAAAAATTAAATATTGATTTGTTATGTAAACATATTTCTTATCGTTTGAGTGATATATATTTTTAATAATCATCTAGATAGTAGGAAAATTTCCTCTAAAAATAAGACATCGCAAAACGTAAACTAATTTAAACCACTGGAACATTATTATGTTAAAAGGCCAGATCACAGTACTACAATGTTTACAATTATATAACAATATTGCCTTAACATAATTGTTTACCCAATCATTTATTAGCTTTATAACTATAATAATCATAAACATCTTTATATACATAAAACGATGAAGAACAAATATGATGAAAAGTCATGCCACTTGACGAACTTTATTTTTTGTTCCTTTACCAGAATAGGTGGCCATTTCTTTCGCCTTAGATTGGCATTCGCCAATACATTTGACATTTTTTTCCCTTGTATAAAAAATCAATGTATATGATGTAAGAAAATATTAATTTAAAACAAAATTTAGATTGACAAATGGGTGTGAGGTACACGTTTATGATGTAAGAAAACCCTAGTTAAAAAAAAAATTATGACAAATGAGTGTCAGGTAACATTATCTCAGATATATGGAGACGATTAAGGTTAAACTCATTGCGAATTACCACACCTACAGTATTATAAAGAAGCATTCGAACCTGTAGACAAAAAAAATATTGAATAGTAAATAGGCGGATAAGAAGATTAGATAAAAGTAATAAAAGGATGAGCCAGAAAAAGCTTATTATACGGTATTTTTTAGATCATCATTCATCTGTCACAACATTAATGAATACAAATCAAAATAAATAGGTTATTAAACAAATCAATAAGAGATGTTTAGTGAGAATAAAAGAAATAATCAACTTACACTGCCAAAAATAGTGACATTATCCATTTTCAATGGTTGTACGGTTGCAATGGTGGTGGCTACACAGTTAATTTTATAAACTATGTATAATAGTTGAAATTTCAATGAAATTTCAACTATTATAAACCCAATTTCTGTGAAAATAACCCTAACGTTCAATTTTAAAACCCTAGCATACAATAACAATAACTTTAATTCCACAATTTGAAAACCTAACTTCAACATCCCATTTCATACAATCAAGAAATTCAATGTCATAAAAAAATGACTCTAACATTCAATCAAATACCACCCATAACTCTAACATTCATTCAAAATACCACTAAAAAATTTAAAATTCAAGAAAATTAACATCCAATTTAAAAAACATTTCAAATTTTATAAAATTAACCCTCAATATTCGTCAACGCAACATCCCAACTCATGCATAACACCCACTTTCAAAACCTTATTGTTCAATCAACACCCTAACATACATTCAATCAAAACCCTAATAGCCCTAACATACAATTTCAAGCAATTAACAAATAGCCTCAATCACAATAACCCTAAAATATATTCAATCAAAATCCTACAACATCTTTAATAAAAAACCCAATTTAAAAACCCTAATATTCGATTTCTTACTAAATAATCATCAACTCAACATCGCACTCCATGGATTAAAAAACCCCTAACATCCAAAAACCATAAAATAATTATCAACTCAACATCTTATTCCATGAAGTAATACTCATTTGAATCAAATATAACCCTAACATTCAATTTTAAAACCCTAATATTCAATCGCAAACCTAACTTCTAATTCCAAAACCCTATGTTATAAAATTACATTCAATTTGATACAATTCACAAACAAATTTCATACAATTAGCAAACTCATTCCATACAATTAACATCTAATTTCATACAATCAACATCCCATTTCATATAATTAACAAATCATATCATCCAATTTTAAAGTTATAACATTCAATCAAAATACGACCAATAACTATTAGCATTCAATCAAAATACAATTACCAACTATAACATTCAATAAAAACCCTACAATCCTATGAAAAATCCTATTCTTACAAAACTTATCAAGCTTATTTGAAAAAATATAACATTCAAAACACCCAAATTAACATCCAAAACACCCAAATTATCAAACCAATTTGTGTTGTGTGTGCTGATATGTGTGTGTGTGTGTTCGATGGGGGTGTGTGCATGGAAAGAGAGAGAGGGCTCTGGCTTTGAGTTGTGTATTCCGAGTGGCATGTGTGTGGTTAAACTGGGCGAGAGAAGATTTTTGTGTGGGATGTATTGTGAGCTTTTGTATTAAATTGAAAGAATTGAGATGAAATCTAGAACATTGAGTTAAAATTAGAGTCTTTATGCTTTTCCAATTTTAGAGATTCAATTCATCTCTATCTTATTATTATAGATATAAACATGTCTTCGTAATCCACTGTATTATCACAGAATCTACATTCAATGATTCAAATATAGAGACCTTATCAATTTCATGTTTTGAAATGAGGTAAGCCAACATATTAAAATACTAGATCTTAAAGTGCGTGATCCCTCAAAATCGTAAACACTATTTCTAGCACATACATAAATTGATACCCGGTATAAATAACTAAACCTTAATTATCAGGGTCTAATTATCTTATCATACCTCTATTTTTCATGTAATAAAATTTTAACACGTGTAACATGTCTACATTTTATTATTTTATATTATATTACTTGATTACTTTTAATGATCAATAGCTACAAATTCACCAAATCAACATCAATGACTCATCAACTTTGGTATATTTTCCAACACAACAATAATATGCACACACTAGGTGCAATTCCCAAAAAAAAAAAAAGGACAAGTAACTTTTTTTGACAATGGAGTGACAGGTGACGTGAGAGAGGATATGATGGATTTAAGGGAAAAAAATATGTTAGGGATAAAATTTCAAATAACTAACCGATTTATTATATACAATATAGCCATACATTATAATTTGACCTAGTGTTCTCTTGAGCATTTGTCTTTTTTTTTTTTTTTTTCCTTTGCCTCTTTCTATGGTTCCATTGACTAATAATTTATTCAATTCAATATGTACTACCAATCGAGACCCCCGTCCACTGGCCAAATAGCAACAACTTCTGCAGTAATTCGGGCTGGCCATACTATTGGCCACGTGCTCTATGACGTTTTTCTTTCACGTTCGGCTGCCATTGGACGTCCAGCGTCCTCGCTTCTAAAGCGCGTGGATTTCATTTTTCATTTGAGCAACAAACCTTTTTTTTTTTGCAGATGAAAATATATAGATATCATTAACGTCCTAAAGTCTTCATTAAATCTAGAAAAGCCCAAAGATTTGGATAATTTCCACTCATATTCCTAGTATTTATTCTGGTTAAATAAAATAGTCCTGGAAAGTGCAAGCAAACAAAGAGGATGGTTTCAAGCTGATGCACCATATCTAGTGCAGGATGTACTTTTATGCATCAAGGCTAAGGAGGGCTGATAATCGAGTTCACTTTTACGAGTTCAAAGCCGAATTTATTAAATTTGTTTTTCTTAATAATCCTAAAAAATTATTCAAGTTCTATTCGTTTAAAAAATGAGCCAAGCTAAACTCGAACTGAGTGTGAGTAATTCAATTATATTATTATATAAAACATGACAAATTTCAATAAATTAATTTGACAGTCTCAAATAGGTTCATTAATTGGCTACCAATATTCCTCTCAAAATCATTCACATTGAATTTTCTCTCTCCAAAATTTATCATTTTTTACTTACGTTGCATTGTGCTTTCAGGTACAAGTTAACTTGATTTTACATATAAAAAAATTGAACTTTTTAAAATGTGAACACAAAAAATTGTTAAAATTCAACTCGTTTAACGCACGAGAAAAGTTCGAGTAGAGTCATATTCGAAAGACTCGGCTTGATTATTAGCCTTAAGGCTAAAATCGTTAATATGTCAAGTTGTGTGGTATTTTTAACTTTCATAAATTTTGTCATCTTAAAAATTTATTTAATTCAAATACGACTCCTTAATTATTGTGCATTATAAGGTTCTGTCTTGTTTTAATAATTGTTTAGTAGAGTTCATGTCTGTCTATTTATATAACGGAACTGACAGATTAACTTTTTATTATAAAACTCAATTTTGTTTATTTTGTGTGATTTTTTTAAAGATTCACGAGTTTTGTTAAAAATTGTTTACTTTATAATTAATAGATTTGTCATTTATAGTTCTAAGAAAAAAAAGCTGAAGAAAAAGCGTAATGCTTTTGTTAAGAGGGTCCATGTATTTTGTCTCAAATCTTAGGGACTTTTGATAATTATATCAATATGTAGGGACGTCAGTGTAATTTGTGTATATATATAGAGAAAATCTAGATCGTGTATGAGCTAACTAAATATCACAGATACACTCAGAGAGAGAGAGAGAGAGAGAGAGAGAGAGAGACTCGAAGGGGCGAGAGAGAGTCAAGTACCACAGCATACTTTAGTTCAAAGTATCCCAGGTGCTGAGTCTATCAAATTGAGCTGAATTTAGATACAAAAAACCATCTTTTTTTTTATTTGCATCTATTGAAAAATCGATCTATGTATGTATACTGACTTTTAATCGACTTTATTTCATTTCCGATTGAGTTTTGGTCGTGTAATCCTTGAGCTTGACTGTTTGTAATCGATTTTTTAGTTAATTTCATTTCTTAATTCTCTGATATTGTGTTCTTAAAAAAATTACAAGAATAGAGATATAGTATCAGAGCTTATTTTATTTCAAAGTGTTTCAGATAATGATTCGATCATTATTGAAATGAATTTAGCTGCAAAAGGCATTTGATTATTTATTTATTTTTTATTAGCAATTTCAAGTTCGATCTATGCATGTAGGCTGAAAAGTTCGATCTATGTATTTTGGCTGAAATTTTAGTCGAAGTTATTGTGTTTCATATTAGGGTTTGGTTACAATTCTTGAAATTTCCTGTTTCTGAGCGGTCTTTAATACATTTGATTTCTTAATTGTCTGATCAGAACGGCCTAGTCTGCTGAAACTTTTTATTATCAGATCAAGCTTTGATTTTCAATTTTGGGGTTGAATTTTTATTTGGTTGAGAAATTTAGCTGCTGTAAAGTGTTTTACTTGGTTGTTCCATCCACTATGTATATTACACATGCATATCAGATGCACATATACACACATCTACACTAATATTACATCTGCTATAGTTGCTTTGTAATGTTTTTCTTATTTTTTTGTATTTGCTCTCCTTTGATGGATACCTTCATAGTATTTAGTGTTGAGATGCTTCATTAGAAATTGATGCATTTTATTCAGGTTGTTCGGATAAATGCTGTAGAGTTACTTAAAAAGGGTAATTACTCACTGCAGTCCAGCGTGCTGGAAGAGGTAGACTCGAGAAGCAGAGACAGACCTAGCCTTGGGCATATTTGCACAAAGTGATGATTGGTTAGCTGAGTCTCTTAAACTGTATGCTGAGTTTCTTATCTTAACCTATTGGTTAGCTGCAAATTTGGTAGTCAAAACTGTGGATTCTGAAGAATCTAGAGATATATGCGTTGTCTAGATGCCATCTGGTTACTAGAAACATGTGAAACATATAGCTTTAAGAGAGAAAACCTGTGCACTGTAAATCACTTTTGACCGCATCAATTTCTCACTATCTTTTGATGTGTCAAAGGATTGATTTTTGGTGTTACAAACTCCACCATCTTTGTTTTGTTTGGTTTCTTCTTTCATTTTTGGTTGGTTTTTAATTTATTTGAATCTGGAAAGGAAAAATTTCAGAAGACATGCTTTAGCCCTTTTTACGGTGCATAGAGGAACGTGAATTCATGAGTTTTTAACCCTCTTATTTGCCACGGTCTTGTGCATCCGTTGTTAGTTGGAACTCTGGTGACTAATGTGTTTAGTTTAGTCCTTGGTTTTTACCTCTTTCTGATACAGAAATCTACTGCTCATCCAGAAGACTAGCTATTCGAGTCACAATCAAGGTACAATGGACTCCCTTGGGAAGGGCTTGACTTCCAAATATTTTTGATGTCAATCTGAAATAGAATTACACTAACTATGATTTATCGGGGATTTGTCAGTGAATGCGACTAGTGCATTGTTTTACGGGGAAGGGTTCATACTTCCGGCAGCTCTTGGACTTTCGTTCACTTGCTAAAAGCTTACTTCCTTTTTGAAGCCCCTCCTTCAAAGAAAGAGACTCTTATGCATTCGTGCTCCAATAACAAAAAGCACTTCACTAATTGGAAAGAGCACATAAGAGGTTTTTTCTTGAGTTAAATCCAAGAGAAACTCATTCTTTAAACAAATGGGATAGCCCCCCAAAACCCCCGTGGTACTGCTTGCCAACACCAATCGGGACCTAAGACCAGAGCTAAAGAACTCTTGCTTCCATGCACAGTTATTCCCATTATGGAGTATGTAGAATATTGGCAACATCAATTAACTTCGATTCGGCGGGCTAACATGTTAGGCACGATGACAAATTTTAGTTGGGCAAATGATTCATGCTATGCAATCACCTATATAAATTTTTTTCTATTGGGCTATGCAACACATACAACATGAAATCATCTTCAAATTGTAAGTGGGTTGTTGTCGAGGTACCTAGAACAAAGCTGTCTATCCCTATATTACCTAGTCGTGAATCTATTTGGTAAGTGGTACGAGTATGAATATATGGTGACATTTTCTTAGGTACGCGGTGCGAGGAGGTTAGCTTATACGGTCCGGTATTTTGGGTCGCAATTTGTTTTAGAACCCTTATCTAAATTGCTTTCACTACTATACAAAATTATATATAATAGTACATCCATAAACTCCTAATCAATTACTATCTATATCAATATTACACATAGTTTACATTTGTGCCCGATTTCCTATTATCAAAAAATTATATATAATTATATATCGATACACATACATTCAGTTAGTATTTACTTTATATTTCTGGTACAAATTCCAATCCAAATGGATTTGGGTTTAGTATTACAAGTTGGGGTTAGGCATTTAGTGATCTTGACTGGAACCCATTTGGGATCATTGTACCCAGATCGTGGACTGGGTTTAGCGATTTTTGGTAACTAAGGTCTATCCAAGGCAAGCATTACTTTTTCAAAGTTTGCTGTTGAACTACATATTGTTGTTCAACAATTGTGTCATCAATTTAATGATCAGAAAGGATTGGCCTAAATTCATTAAAGGAGCTGCCCATATTTTATTCACTAAATTTGTCATAGCTTTCCTCTACTTGAAGTTGTGTGTGTGCTAATTTGGTTTATGTTACGATCTGCATGATCATGTTCTACTGATTTTGGGTCATCTTATGTTTTTGTATGTCTTTTTGCTTAATCAGATGACTAATTTTTTGGTTTTCTCTGCATGCAGTGGCACTCTGTTGATTCAGTTTCCTTCAATTTTCTGACCTTTTCCTTTAGCTTAAGGAGTTCTATTGTTTTCCCCTGTGTACATGCTTTGCAGGTTCCTGTCTTTCTGGAAAGATTTTCACTGGTCTTAAAATTTGGTCAAGCTAGGCGACCTCTATTTCTTATTTCAGAAACCCTTGATTGAGAACCAAAATTCTTTGCTTGGAAGGTATTGGTGATACTGGAATGAGAACAGAGCTTGCATCCATAAGGCATCTGGTTGATATTTATGGTTATTTACCGTGGTGACTGTCCCATTGAGTGGAAAATTGACCTAAATGGAGAAAAATATGGGAAAAGGTATGACAGGCCAGCGGAAAAAGTACGAACAAGTTCGCTACAATTCCGTGGAAACTAGAAATGAAGGACTTGGTTTGGCCAATCAAAGTTATTTCCAGGATCCATCGAGTTCTATTAACACTAACGCGAGGCCACCTGATTTTAATATACCAGCTGGAACTAGACCTGTGCTGAACTATTCCATGCAGACTGGTGAAGAATTTGCTCTTGAATTTATTCGGGAAAGGGTGAATCCACGGCAGCACTTCATTCCAAATACTCCTAGTGAGCCAAATAGTACAACTTCTTATACGGACCTAAAGGGCATATTGGACATCTCTCAGACAGGTTCTGAAAGTGGATCAGATATGTCCATGGTTGTCTCTGGAGACAATAATCGTGTACAAGATCATGAAAGGAAAGGATCTTCAGTGAATGAAGAAAAAGCTGATGATGAGTCTGTGCAATCAGTAACACGAACCTTATCAAGAAATGATAATAGTCTTGGAGCTCTTAGGTACACCTCTATGGGAGCTGCTGGTGGGTCATCAACAAAGTTGAAGTTCCTCTGCAGTTTTGGTGGTAGAATTTTGCCCCGTCCCAGTGATGGAAAGCTCAGGTATGTTGGAGGTGAAACACGTATTATCCGGATAAGCAAGGATATTTCCTTTCAGGAGCTAATGCAGAAAACATTGACAATATACAACCAGACTTGTATGATCAAATATCAGCTTCCTGGCGAGGATCTTGATGCGCTGGTGTCTGTCTCTTGTGACGAGGACCTACAAAATATGATGGAGGAATTTGATCTACTTGAAGATGCTAGATCACAGAAACTCAGGTTGTTTCTCTTCTCTAACAATGATCTGGATGATTCTCAACTCGGCCTGGGGAGTGTGGAGGGTGATTCTGAGATTCAATACGTAGTTGCGGTTAATGGCATGGACGTAGGATCAACAAGGAACTCAATTAACATGGCTAGCATTTCAGGGAACAATTTAGATGAGCTATTCAGTTTAAGTGGTGAAAGGGAGACTGTTCGACATCCAATTGACACACCTGGGGCTGTTTTTGCACTTCCAACAGTTGGTATGCCTTCCACAAATCAAATTTCTCAAACAGTGGTGCCAAGTTCATCATATGATTTGGAATCCAATCCACCAGGTTACCAGGGTCAGATGGTGCATCCTGGAGATGCTGAATGGTATCCATCATCCACTAGCCACCCTGTTGGGAGCTTCCACGATATAAATGGCAAAAGTACTATTTTGACATCTGTATCAAACTATGATTATAGTTTTCACCCGTCCACTAGTGCACCAGTTGTAGAAAATGTAGTCCCCAAGCCTCTCCATGGTCATATGACTCGGCAGGGAGACCTGGATGAAGAGCAAAGACACAGTGGCCTGCATGTGCAGGATCCCGGAGTATCAGTGATGGAGGTGAAACTTAAGAGGGACAGCTCAATCCACAAAAAGAATGATTTTAGCAAAGATCAGTCTATAGAAAAGGAAGTTCTAGTGAAGGAGGGAAAGATGAAGAGAGATTTATCAATTCCAAAAATGAATGAATCTGAGAAATTCAAGTCATTAGAAAATGAGTACATTGTTTCTGTTGCCAGTTCTGCTGTAGACATGGAAGCTCCTTTCTTGCCAACTAAATTGAGTGTAAAGAACCAGGAACCTGTGAAGCATTCAATGCCTCCTGAATCTTTGAAGGAAGAAAAATTGAATAAAATAAATGAAGATGACCATATTTATGCATCTGGTGATGCATCTGCTGCGGGATACGGCGACTCTGACGCTTATCCCGAGGACTCTGGCAATCCCGAACCACCAATGCTTCCTCAGCGGTTTTTTCGTTCTGAACGAATTCCTAGGGAGCAAGCCGGCCTTAACCGCCTGTCTAAATCTGATGATTCTTCTGGTTCCCAGTTCTTGATTAGTCATGCACATTCTGATGTTTCACAGCAAATCACAGAAGCAGTTGATAAGTTGCGTGATTTGAATGTCGCTGCCCAGACAGACCGGTTTATTTCTTCTGCTAAACCTGTGTCTACAAATCTACAAACCGTTGAAGATGGGCTAGGACAATTTCAGAAGTCTAAAGAGATAGCTGGTAAGATCAATGCGAACACCAATATTGATGATGGGGGTCTTGAGGCAAAGTTTCCGAAATCTGAGCCAAAGCCTGCAGAACGTACTGTTGTGGATGACCATGATATGGTGCAGGTTGGGAGTACTTACAAAGATAAAGAAACATCGAGGTCAAATCTTCCTGCTACAAGCCGAGTACTTTCTGGTAAACATGAAGATTCTGCTTCTAGGCCAAAAGAGATTCATTGGGATGAGAAATCTACAGCTGTTTCTCAGGGGAAGCCATCTGTTGGTGTTGGCTCTCCAGAGCATGGAGACATCCTTATTGATATCAATGACCGTTTTCCGCATGATTTCCTTTCTGATATCTTTTCCAAAGCTAGAATTTTGGATGGGTCTGCTGGAATTAGTCCACTGCACAGTGATGGAACTGGCTTGAGCTTGAACATGGAGAATCATGAACCTAACCATTGGTCATTCTTTCAAAAGTTGGCCCAGGATTCTATGAGAAAAGATGTCTCCCTTATGGATCAGGATCATCTTGGTTTCTCACCTCCTATAACAAATATCAAAGAAGGGGCTCCTGTGGATTATAGTTTTCCACCTTACAAGGCAGATGGAGTTGCCCTGGATCATATGGACTCCCGTGTTAGTTTTGATTCCAGCACTCAGCAGCCGTCACTTGGTGTTGTTGAACCTAACACCATGGATCTGCATTCAGATTACAATCCTTCTCAGACTTATGACAATCAAAGTGCACAGTTTGATGGTCTGGTGAACCCAAGGAGACCTGAATCTGGTTACGAGGTACTTACTCGATAGTGCATACTCAACACTTTTACTTGCCTTCACCATGTTTTCTGATTTTTTGTTGTCTCTCAAAGGATGGGAAGCTAGAAGCTGAGATTGGTCAACCTCTTGTCGATCTTTCTCTGCGAGATTTTGATCCTAGTAGCTTGCAGGTATTGTGATGTTTAATACAGCAGTGAATGTCTTAAATATGTATTTGTAACACATGAGAAAAAAGTTTGGGTAGTTTATCATCTAAAATTTTGTGTAATTTTTGCCCTTATCAGAAATCTGAAGCACTGTTTAAATATATTATTTGCATATTTATTGCATTTGGAAGCATCCAAGTGGGTGTAAATCAGAGAGTCATTTTTTGTTATGGGCGTTAGAAATCCTTTTGCAGAAGCTAAGTGGCGAGTAAGATATGAAAAAAATTCTAGTTGAAGCACAGATTTCGCTTACTCCTCAAACGACTACCATAACCATCTCCAACACTTTTGCATGGCTAACTAATCTATCAATAGCTCCACCACATCAATGGCAAACCGCAATGGTTTCCACTGCCACCACTAACAGTTGAGCATTGTTGAAACATCATTCCCTCATTCAAGATTTAGTGGTTACGTAGATAACTGGCCTACTTACTATGATTTTGGTATTTTTGGTTAAACATCTGCATTTATGATGTGAATTGTGAAGTTCTGAAAAAGACATGTCAAGAATAAGAATCAGTAAGGTAACTGTCCACACGGCTGATTACGTAGATAACAGATTGCATTGTTATAGTTTTTTCATATTATCTCCGTATAAAAGTATTTCCACAGTGGTTGAACAACCATGTTCAAAAATCAATTGAGTCAGAATGAGATATCAGAATGAGGATATCGATGAGTGAATACTAAGACAGAACAAAGAACGAATGCACTCTCAGATATCATGAATTGCATCTTGGAAGATACAATACAGAGTATATTGTGCAGGATGTTTGGGCAGTTGTCATCATCCAATCAATGCAACATGCATATAGAAGTCATGTGATTCAAGTGAGTGTGTCAAAAGTATAAGAGGAAGATCAAGACAAATCTAAGTCGAGACTGTGAGGACACAATTGACTTGGATTGAATTAGCATATGGTGGTACCTACAATTGATTAGAGAAGAAGGGTCTGCCACCATGAAGAATGTATGTATACTGTATGCATTTATTGTGTGCGTCTTTAGGGTGAGATTGATGCTTTCTAATTCTTTGTATTTTTTAGGCTTGAAGGCACTTCTTTCATTTTACCTGCTTTGGATAAGACGTGCGCCCAACACCCCCGATTTCCCTTCAAAATGAAGCATTCTGTTTTTTGTCTATCTTTTTCAAATTTTCCTTAGCATTATTTTCATCGTAAGCCTGCAAGAGATCCCAAATAATGATGCTTCATAAGTTATGTTTCATATTTGTGCAATGTGGAGATGCACTATCCTATACTGTAAATCTCAATGTTACTTGGATTGTGGGTTGTTATGGTACGTGGTATGGTGCCTTTTTTGATACATGGTGCGAGGAGGGTATGTTTTGTTGGTACGTCGCTTTGTGTCGTGGTTTGTTTTGTAGCTCTTATCCGTAGCACTCTCCTTGCTAAATGATGTTATGTATAATTATACATCCATATCAAGGATAAAAATTTCATTTCAAAATGTGTGAAATGTTTCGGTTTTCAAGGGGACCGAAACGAATCAGTGATAGAAAGACTATGATTTTGATTTTGAAAAAATCTTTCCTTCCAAGGCTAGTTCTTCAAGTTTTGGAGTTCAATTGTATTAATGGATCCTCCTGGAAAGACCTACACCTACTACCCTTTGTTGTTTCTAATTCCTCAGCAGTTGTTACCATAAAAGCATGACTGGTATTTTTGGTTGTCTAGTAAAACTTGTCTTTTAGCTTGGGAGACATGCTTCAATTACACAATACATCATATCTACTCATCCACTTAGCCCATTATGTGGAAATTCTATGATTAATGTCTACAATCTCAGACTGTCTATGGATAGTTGACCCTAAATATCAAATTTGTTCACGTTGTATCTCTTAATCCTTGATCTTCATAACAAGTGCTCAAAATATTCAATGTTTGTTTTGAGTAATCATGCACGTTTGAGTGATTGATATATGAAAGAAAAAGCAAACCAACTGCAGTTACTTGTAGCTGAGTCATATCAAGCTCTGGTGGTTAAATGATAATAGACAAGCAAAGCTCAATCTTGTGCTGAAGAATGCATGAAAAGAAAAACTCATCTCCACACTTGCATGTTAACAAATATTTGGCACGACACAGTAGATTGTTTCAGTCATTTATTGTTGATTATCTGTTCTGGTTGCTTTTCCAGATCATCAAGAATGAAGATCTTGAAGAGTTAAGGGAATTGGGTTCTGGAACATTTGGGACTGTTTACCATGGAAAATGGAGGGGAACAGATGTCGCCATCAAGCGAATAAAGAAGAGCTGTTTCACTGGTCGCTCGTCAGAGCAAGAGAGACTGGTAAGCTTTGTTGTGTATCATGTTATCAGGTCATCTCTTTGTAACTCTCAAGGTGATCGATTGCACAATCATTATAGGAACTTGCTTTGCAATGTTGCTAGTCAAACCTTGGGTTATTTTTTGACATTTAAATCTCTACTACCATGGAATTGACAGAAACTAGCAGATGATGATGTATATAGGTTCTCAATCCTAGATATTTAGGCATGAGATGAGTCACTTGTGGGTTCCTTTTTCTTTACTCCCCCTTTTCCTCCTCTTTGAATGATGACTTCTGATTCCATAGTGAATAACTACTTATAAATTTTGCAGACTGTGGAGTTTTGGCATGAAGCTGACATTCTTTCAAAGCTTCACCATCCCAATGTGGTGGCATTTTATGGTGTGGTGCAGGATGGACCAGGTGGAACGCTTGCCACGGTCACAGAGTACATGGTGAACGGTTCTCTTAGACATGTTTTGCTTAGCAAGGACAGGTAATATATATTTGTTTTTCTCCTTGCAATACTGTTGCACTTGCACTTAAGTTGTATTAAGCACTCTGTCTTCTACCCTTCCTCCACTCAAAAGTGACGTTTCTGTCTAGGCATCTTGATCGTCGCAAGCGGCTCATAATTGCAATGGATGCAGCATTTGGAATGGAATATTTGCATTCAAAGAATATTGTGCATTTTGATTTGAAATGCGACAACCTGCTTGTGAACTTGAAAGATCCTTTACAACCTATTTGCAAGGTGATTGTTATCACATAATATATTTTTTTTATTTATCTCAATTATCTCATTCGGGTTGCGTTGCTAAATATTTTGGGGATGTATGGTGAATGCTGGTAAGACATAAGACTGTATTGTTTGTAGTATTTAGCGAGAAATGATTGGTGTCAAACTAATTTGAAAAGATAATGCCTTATTTTTGCAGGTGGGCGATTTTGGGTTGTCAAAAATCAAAAGAAATACGTTGGTTACTGGTGGTGTGAGGGGAACACTTCCATGGATGGCTCCGGAGTTATTAAATGGTAGCAGTAGTAAGGTTTCTGAAAAGGTAAGGTTTTTCATCTTTTGTTGCTATCTGTAGGAGGGAAAAGAAAAGTCAACCGTAGTAATTGGTGCTAATTTCTCTCACTATGCTAATTGCTTGCATGATCTGTGCCATGTGTTTTGAGTGACTATGTTCTCTATTGGTTACTCTGATTTATTCTGCAAAGAAAATTTTCTCTTTTCTTTTTGCTTCCATTTTTTCCGCCTCGCTGGGGGGAGGGGGTATGTTCCTCACTCTCCCTCTCTAAAAGAACCTTTGATGAGGATATATTATATTTTAGATGGCTATGGACTTTATTATAGCTCACTACAATGGGTTTAACCTCACTGTTTGACTTGTTATTTCACAATGTGAAATTTAGTAGTTTCTATCGTCTTCATTTCATATTTTTCCCTTCGCCAAATCTCTTTCACTTTGCCCTTCAAGGTATTGTTAATCTGTTTGTTTGCTTAAATATAGGCATCCTATTGCTCTAAAGAAGAAAGAAAGAGATTGTTTCTGGTCAGAAAAGAGAAAGAGATTGGGTTTTCTCTAAGAAAGGAAAAAAATTGAAATGAGGAAGACATTCCTTGCAAGTATTCGTGACAATATTTTTTTGCACAGGTTGATGTGTTCTCCTTTGGCATTGTCCTCTGGGAAATTCTTACTGGTGAGGAGCCTTACGCGAATATGCATTATGGAGCAATCATAGGTGTGTTTACTCACTTTCCTACCCTCCTCACAGTCATTTCATCTTCTATTTCTTACTCCCTAGGAGCTGTTTTTGACTTACTTTGACAGTCAAACTGGTTGAGTCCATTGTTGCACTTTTTTGTTTACAACTTTAGCATTCAGTGACTAGTTTGTTCTTAAAACTGAAGCAAATACAAAACTGACACCTTTCAAGAATGGGTATAGGGGATTCTGTTAGGTTGAATCTTCTTCTTTGTGTTTGGTGATGGAATCTTACTAAACTATGTTTGATGTGTTTTAAGATCCATCTCTGGACAAATTTTTATATGGCTCCTTGGGATGTTTCAGTGGTAATAGGATTAGTGACGATTGTACCTTGTATTTGAAGGTCCTTTGATGGGGTTGAAACCTATGGTGAGTTATGGTGTATATCATCAAAGGACTAGAGAAGCTATAATACTTCATGACTTCATTTTTTCCCCACAAGACAATGCCAATAGCTAACAATTAACAGTTTGTTAGCGTCGCATGGTTAGAGAAAGGACTTTTAGTTTGATTTGATTGTTTATCCAAGAAAATAATTTATTTTGAAGAGAAGAGTTGAAAAGTTGCCAAAAAAGATGAAAACTGGAAGTATACAATGGACAAATCCGTGGATGACAAAATAACTGTCTAAATCGCATCCTGTTTCCATCTATTACACTCTTCCTTGCAGGATGTGTAACGGGAACAGTATTATTATGATGTTGTACTTGGTTGTTAATTATTCAGTACTAGTTAAGAGTTAAAGTTAAGGGTCCATTAAAAGAGCAAAGCCATACAAATATGGTAGATTTTGAAAAGGGCACAACAAAAATAAGGAATTATAGTCATTGCTGCCATTAAAATAACTTTTTTTTTCTTCTATAATTTACACATGCGCTATTAATCCTTGTCTTGTGAAGGTTTTGCCTTCTTGAGATCAATGGTTCAAGTCCCTCTTCCCCCTTTTTAAAAAAAATTGATAGAGTATAATAATGGGGAGAGAGGATTCATGTAGACAACCCCAAAAATATTGGGATAAGGCTTTGCTCAGTTGAGAATTTACCCACACATTGAATGTACGTTGAATATTTTTATTATCAGTCATTGAGATAGACTTCTGTGATATCCATAAACTTCTATTTCTTTTATGTATTTGGTTAGTCTAAACTGCATATTTCTGGCTATTCTGCTTTATGAAAAATAATGAAAAAGGCAAAGAAATTTAGATTGTTAAAAAATCTCTCGTAGGAGTTTTCTCAAGGGATTTGCATAGTGGAGCAAGGTTATGGGATGATTATATTAGCCATGCCCAAAGCTCGATGGGTTGCTTATGGGAATTTTTGATGGGGCTTTTTGATTGTGTTAAATGATAGAAACTGAGTTGTAAATTTGAGATGAAATATTTTACTACATTCACTTAATGATATTGTGCTTTGAACTTATATAACTTGTTTCGTATGTATTTGAATCATTTTTATACTCCCACTCCCCCCCTTCTCTCTCTCTCTCTCTCACATACATGGATGTGCATGCATGCATGCACACAGATTGTATAATAGAGAGTTGGAAACTAAAAATCCAATTTAAATTAATCTTAAGGTTTGTGCCCCGTCTCACTTTGCTAAAAGCCTAAAATGCCTAGCTTGTAAGGTTTTGCTTGTTCATGTTATTTGATTATGTCTCACCCTACTGGCAGGGGGTATAGTGAACAATACATTGAGACCACCTGTCCCAAACTTCTGTGACCCTGACTGGAAATTGCTAATGGAGCAGTGTTGGGCCCCAGATCCTGTGGTCCGCCCGTCATTTGCTGAAATTGCTGGACGGCTACGTGTGTTGTCTACTGCAGGCCCACCTAGACCACATGGCTATCCGGCACAGAACCAGGGATCCAAGTGATGCTGTTGCATGTTCCTGTTTACAACCCTTCCAAATTTGTTATGATTGGATATAACAAGTTGTAAAGGTACTTGCATTATGAGTGGGGAGAAGGAGCTCCCATTTGAATGTGACATTGTTGTATTCGCCTACTTTTTATTGGATTAAGTATACAAGTGGGGTGAATGAGCTCGCACCGAGTGTGAAATTGTGGTGTTCCCGTGCTTATTATTGGCTAAGTGTATAATGTTTTTGCAAGAGTTGGAAGAGTGACATCTATTTATGTGAACCTATTGTTTGTATCATAAAATGACTTTGTGCTATTGTAATGTAGTGGAGTTTTTCTGTCAGAATTTGCAGTTGACATCCAATTTTAAAGCTGGAATTTTTTGATGTTTTTGATCGAGTTCTGTTTGAGAGATGCTGAGGTTGATTCACTGGTTGCTCAACTGTCTGATACAATTGTTTGGACTGGGGGCTTTTGCAATCATCCTAGAGGTAACAAGCTTGAAGGTATGCTGTGGTCCTTTATCTCGGTAATCTCTCTCTCTCTCTCTCTCTCTCTCTCTCTCTCTCTTTCTCTCTCTGTCTCTCTCACACACACACACACACTTAAAAAAGGTAATCCAATGAACGAGGTTCTCACGATTGCAGATTGCAGGGTCTGAGGATTGCAGATTGCGGGGTCTATAAGAGGCAAATGTATAAAGATTTATATCTGTGCGCTAAGAAATTATTTTTGTGAGTGGAACGTATAACCCCTATATCACAACAATGAAGCTATCTTAGCTAATTTCACTTCTCTTGTCTCTCTATTGGTAATATCATTCTTAAGTACCATTCATAGGACATGGTGCAAGGGAATTGTCCTCGGTGACGTCTGATGTGTCTAACCTATTACTATACCATAGCACTATGACAGGCGAAAAAAATTGATATTGTAATGAAAATTATTATTTTTATAAATTTTGTTATATGAAAGTTATAACTAATTAGATATATTCTTGATTGATCACGAAAGGTTGTGTTCAATCATGAATAACTCCAATTAATTACAATTTCACCTTCAAAAGTTATGACTTACTTGAACGATCTTTAACATTTTAAGTTTGATTATACCTTTTGAATTTGTAATTTGCACCTAAAAAAATTAAAAATTGTAACTTAACCTCAATCTCTTTCTGTACTTTTGTGTGTAGCCAATTATTTGTTGATTATTCATGCACATTTAACAACTTTTAAAAGTGGATTTAATAAAAAATAGATTTTTGCCTAACTAGATGAAGAGATAGTAGAACATGTAAGGACTATAAAGTCATTCCAGGCAAGAGCTTAACCATACAATATAGGATAATGTTACTAAATATATATTATTAACAACAATATAAGAGAGTAGAAAGAAATTAAAAATCCAAGAAATAAATGGTGGAATTTGAAAGTTGAAAAGTTAGATTTGTGTAAGAATAAAATCTTAAAAGTAGTATGAAATTTAAAAGATGAAACAAATATAATATGAAATACGATGGTCGAACATATTAAAAAAATTGCTATTGAGATTTTTGGAGAATCAAGAGGTAATGGACATTACTAAGATAAATTTGGTGGTAAAATAATGAGGTCTAACTTAGGGTACAAGCAAAAAGAGTCTTATAAAATATGACAAAAAAACTAAAAATGAGGAGGACTTTAAAAATTCCAGTTTGCAAATAAAAAAGTTAAAAACAAGGTAAGGAATGTTAAGTACAAAATATATGATGATTTTTACTCTAAAATAGGCACAAAGGATGGAGAAAATATGTATATAAACTTGTTAAATTAAGAAAAAGAAAAACTAGAGTGTCAATCAGACTCTAGTGTTTTGCTACAAAACACATAGATAAATTAGAGAAAACACATTTTTTTTCATAGGGTTAAGATGTTGGAGGTAAAAAAGACAATAAAAAAAATGAATATAACAAAAGTTTTCGAACCTGATGGTATACCTATTTAGATTTGGAAGTGTTTAGGGGATGTCGAGGTATCAAGAATAACTAAATTATTTAATATAAATTCTAATGGACAAGAAAATTCTCGATGCGTGGAGGAAGAGTATTTTAGTACCTATATATAAAAATAAGGAAGACATACAAAGTTGCACAAACTATTGATGTATAAAACTAATGAGTCATTAGTCATACAATGAAGTTTTGTGAGAGAGTGATCGAGCAAACATTGATGTTTGAAACAATGGTTTCTGAGAATGAGTTTGGATTTTTGTGTTAGAGATAAACAATGAAAGTTATATACTTATTTGAAGACTAATGGAGAGGTATAGAGAAAAAAATAAAGACCATTATATGGTTTTTATAGACTTTATAAGATACTTATAATTGAGTTCTAGAGAAGATATATAAAAGAGTTTATAGAGTTATATCGTGGAGGGTTGTAAAGAAGAGAAACATTATTGTTAGGTATGTTGATGTGATTTGAGTATATGTATGAAGATGTAGTGAGTTTAATGAGAACAATGATAGGAGAAACTAATGAATTTCCAATAACTTTAGGCTTACATCAGAGTTTTGCTTTGAGTTCATATCTTTTTGTGTTGATTATGGATGAATGGATTAGACACATTCATAATGAACTTTCATGGTGTATGTTATTTGCGGATAATATTGTATTAGTTGATAAAAAAAAATAAGAAATTAATAATAAACTGTAAATATGAGGAAAACTCTAAAAATCAAAGGTATTTAAGATAAGCACGACTAAAATTGAATAAATGGAATGTAAATTTAGTAAAAAGAGAAATCGCAACTAGAAAGTAGTAAAAATTGAAGATCAAGAGATAATAAAGATTGAATACTATAAATATTTTGGGTCTAGTATTTGTAGTGAGTGTGAGATAGGTGATAACGTTACCAATAAAATTATGGGTGCAGCCAAAAAAGTATTTTTAGATAAACACCACATATTTTAACAAACATTATTTTTTTCTCTCGCAATTGATAATAGTATGATGGTACGTTGATATATAATTAGTTAATGCATACGTGCGTTGCACAGGAGCCTAAGATTTGAAACTTTTGACATGAACATTATAATCTAGAGTAATTTCAGTTCTGATATAATGGTAATGATGAACTTTAAGTATCAGAAAACAAATATTGATAACATTTAAATGCTAGAAAAACCATGTCACAAAACATTTCCTTCAAGCTATAGTAATCCCAAGTGAATCCAAGTATTGAATTGTATCGACCAGTAATTATATAGTGGCTAGCTTATAATTTTTCTCAAGACAATCTCGAGTAGCCCAAAGATGCATTAATAAATCTAAGGGCAGAAATCATTTCCTTAGATAGGTTCCCCTAAAATTTGTGTTGAAGTTTGATTAGCAAAAACTTTGATGATATAGGCTTGCAAGAGTGTGGGGTCGAGCTGAAGCTCCTAAGTCCTTGCTCGCGTGCCTGTGAAGCTCCAATTGAATATAGGAACAGGCTCGATTACTAAACAAATTGACGAAAATTTTAAATTTAAGAACAAAACAGTTCTCAATTAAATAAATTGAATTCCAACATCACAAAAAATAAAAAAATAGTGTACGACTGAAATGGGGGATTAGACCTAATGTTTTCATTTTATTATTGATTTTTATCTAAGTCAACTTTTATTCGATTGTTTGTTTCAATGATTATTTGTATATGAAAGAATAGGACAAATGATTCATTCAATGATTAGAATTTTTTCTTCTAAAATATGATAAATGATAATATCATTGCTCTAATGAAAAATCTCTAATGTTTGGCCATACTATTTGACACTAACTACACAAATTACATCGAAACTTATTTTTATCACCGTAAATTCAACATCTCTGAGAAAATATATAATCCACCTGAAAAACTTCAATGGGCATCTCAAACTCTAATAAACCCAACCACCAAAGTTAACATAATAACATTCTTATAGAGAATCAAGCATTGTACTACCATATTTAGCTAGGATCACGTTTCGTATTTGACATTAATTCAACTTCTCAAAATTCTTGATTTCCCCCCAAATTCTAAAATTTGAAGTATTAATAACTACACCAAAAAAATGTACCAGCAAAGATAAATCCTGGTTAGGCAACAAAAAACGAAAAAGTTGTTTAAGGCCAACAAAAGTTTCAAGTACAAAAATTTCCTAGTTTTACTCATTCTAAGATTGCTTGGACATTTTTTATTTGAACAGGCTAATCCAAACCAATGTAGTTCTAATTTGTATAAAAATAAACAATAGTACATATATTAAAGAATGCTGGAAAAGAGATTTAAAGAATGCTGGAAAAAAAAATCAGGCAATTCACCCGACAAGATGGTAAATCCTCTAGATCTCAACAACAACTGCAACAACAAAGAGACATGCCCACCTCCAAATCCTTATTCGGAAAGCACACACATGACTGTGTGATCCCAAAAAAAGTCTTCTTGCAGGAAATGAAAGTTGCCTCATAAGCACAAAGCGTTGGCTGCGATGATAAGCCAATAACTGACTACTTTTGAGAAGAGGATGATTGGATGCAACATGACGCGATAAAGACGGCCCAAGAAAGATAGGATTACTGAGCAGTAAGAAGAAATTAGGAACAACAAATTTGAGATGAGGAAGAAGAGGGAGTAAAAGAAGCGTGAGGGCTGAAGTGAGTTAATAGAGAAAGAGTGAGTTAAGGAGGAAAACAAAAGGTCAAAAGCTGAGACTTTTGAGTGAATAATCAGTTAGGAAAAGGACCGTGGAATGGTTAACATTAGTGATATTATAGAATTGTTCATGGGTAACAAAGTTAAGCAAAAGTTTTTAGGTATAATGAAGGGATATTTAGAAGTAGTATCCTCAATTTCACTAATATTTTCTCAACTTCACCAATATTTCTTGAACTCTCTAAAGTCAAAGAAGGCTAAAAATTATCCAAATATGGTTGACTAATCTTTCACTACTTGACGAGTCTCTCTAGCCAAGTTACCCATGCTGATTAGAAAAGATCCCACCCAAGCATCTAATTATATCCAATTCTATCAATGTAATATATATGTATGCATGCATCATTATAAAATAATAATTAATACATAATAATTTCACAAAAAATGCATCTATGATATATGTCATGAATAATGTAATATTTAACCAACGAATTGAGGTTTTATATATTCTGAATTTGACCACTAATCGTGGCTTAATTAATAAGATAAATTACACCTAGACCCCTGAAGTTTGTCACTTAATCACCTAGATTTTCTCACATTTGACATATTGCACCTAGACCCCATGAAGTTTGTATGTGTGTAACACATAACCCCCACCACCATTCTCTGTTAGTATATGCCATTATAACTTCATGATATAATCATAATATATAAGGATAATTTCCCAATCTACCCTTTATATGGGGCCCACTAACACTTGGTTATCTTTTTTTTTTTTGATACTTAGCACTTGGTTACCTAACCAAACCAACTTCCCATCTATTACCATTGGAGCATTGTCTATAAAGACTAATGCTGCCATATTAGAAGCCACTCTGCATATCAAAGAGATTCTATAAATACAAACTAAGCAAAACTCTGCTTATCAAAGAGATTTTATAAATACAAACTAAGCAATATTTTCTACTTATCATCCAAATATTACTGAAAGTGTTCATAATACAAGCCCTGTAGACTGAACATAATTTACATTTACATCAACTAGACAGGCATCCAAAATTTGCAGAGAGCCAAAAATATATGCAAGCATCCAAAAAAATAGGCCCTTCACCTAAGCACTTTCAATAAACCATACAAAAGATAAATTGCCAACAAAAGCCTCTACCTTCTCAAAATACACCATGCCAACAACAAAAGCATTTTTCCTAGCTAGAAACATATGCACAAAAAATCAGAACATTGCATATTCAGACTCCACTGTCACTTCAGTTGCAGTAGGTTCACTGCCTCTATTACTCCCTTCTTGAGTGATAGTCTCTGTTACTCCAGTCCTTGAAGACATAGTTTTTTTCTTTCCTCGTCCCTAAGAAATGTATTAGTAAGGTGAACAAATTAGTCATATGATCATTGTTTTAATTAAAATTTGGTATATAGCATATAATATTAACTATCAAGATGAATGCCCAAACCTTCTTGCCTCGCTTAGCTCCCAAACCTTCCATTCTTGTATTTCCAAGGAGCTGAGATGCCCTTCTTGAACCGAACATTCGGGACACATCCTCAGTTGAACGACTTTGACTCTACAATCACACTTACCCAAATTCAATACATTTCCCACACGTATATGATTTAATTCATTTAACAATTTTCCAAAGGTCATTTCACTATACTTGAAATGCATCAGTTCTATTAGCATTAGCTTCAAAAGACTGAGAAGCAACTTGACCAGTAGTAGCAGTTCTAGCTCCACCTCCTGCCCACCACTTGTAGCAGTTTCAGTTTCAATTCCACCTATTTGCCCTCCTCCCCGTGGGCCATTTGCACTAGTTCTAGTTCCACCTCCTTGTGGACCACCTATAGTAGTTCCAGTTCCACATCCCTGCCCACCAATCTAACATCAACACAACAACAATAACCAAAGCCTCTTCATGTCATTTCAAGAATCAAACACAACAACACTAAAATAAAAACAAATAATGCAACTGTGTGTATCATTGTTGCATTATTAGTAACACCATTATCACTTTGTTGCCCAGTGTTAGAGGCTGATCCAACCTACAAACAACCATTATCAAGTTTTTAGATAAAGAAAACAAAGCATACATGTAAGCTAAATACAACTGATAAGTTTTCAATCACACCTGAAGTCCATCTCTTTCTTTGGCATTTTCTTATCCTAATTGGACCCCTTTGACACGTCCTCTTGTTATGGCCATACTTTTTGCAATTTACACATCGAACAGTGCAAGATGTTTTAGACTGGGTGGATGGGGCAACTTCATCTACCTCTCTTCTTCTATTTTTCCTTGGCCTTCTTGGGAGTCTTCTTAATGGTAGTGGAAAAAGCTGAGATGGAAAGATGCCACCTAACTGAGGCTATAACTTGACATCAGGAATGGGGTGAATCATTTTGCCATATGCCTGGAGGCATGTATCCTTGTAATAGCATGGATCACAATAATCTTCAAGGTTTTGCCTCCTATATGCAATGCCAACAGTGTCATGCTTGTAAGGTATGCCACTAATATCCCAAACTCTACATTCACAACTCCTCTTACTAATATCAACTACATAATCAAATAATCCATTTGAGATTTGAAATTCATCATGACCAGCCAATAAGAGGGTACATTTTCTTGATGATTGCTCAACGACATTCAACTTCTCCACAACTTTTGGTCTCACAGAGTTATGCCAAGTACATGCCTTTTCAAACCTTTTTTGCAACCTACTCATGAGTTTTGCCCTCAGACTTTCTAGCAAGATTAGTATAGGTTTTTCCCTTAACTCCCCAACCCAGTTGTTGAATGACTCACTCAAATTGTTTGTCACATAGTCACTTTTCACAGAAGTGTCAAAAACATGCCTTGCTCACATTGAGGTAGGCATCCTTAGAAGCCATGCAAAAGCTTCAGGCTTCACTTCCTTAATTTTCTCCGTGGCATAATTAAAGTCTTGTTGAGTGTACGCCCTTGTAGCCCTCCAGAATAAGCTCCTTAGAAATATCCCAGAGAAGGTTGCCCTAAAATTATTATAAACGTGTCTATAACAGTGTCTACTAAAGGCATGTGGCACAATTTGATTAATGGCCTCCTTGCAACCCTACATGCATAAGCATTTTAAAGCATTAGGGAACAATAAGTACATATTAAACTACAGAAAGAAGTATTAATAAAAAAATACTTTATGTTTATTAGTCATGAAGTTCCATGACTTAACCTCTGGGATTTAACATTTCACAGAGCCACTCAAAGAAAAAACACCAACTATCCTTTGTCTATGCTTCCACAACAACAAATGCAACTGGAAACAAACCATTATTTCTATCTAGTCCAATCGTTGAAAAAATCACACCTCCATAAGGCCTTTTCAAGTGGCACCCAACAAAATCTAAGAAAGCCCTACACCCACTTATGAAACCTTGCCTAAGAGCAGAGAATCCAACAAAGATTCTCTTGAAAGATGGAGAAGCTGCCAAGTTATCCAACTGGTAATGGATCATCGCAATGCTACTCGGGTTTGTTTGATTCACCAAATGAGCATATACATGCAGCCTTCCATATGAATTTCCATGGTTACCTTGAATCCATTCTAGAGCCTTCTTTCTTGCCCTATACAATTGCATCCTAGGAGGTTGCACTCCATATTTTTTCAACTTTTCCCTTATTCCTGAAATTGTCATGTTAGGATTAGACCTCAACATATTCACTAGTTTTTTGGCAATCCATGGAGCATTTGCTTCCTTGGGTTTGGTATTCCTAACACAACTATGGATAAAATTATATGTCTTTATCTTATAGGTAAGCATATCAGGTAAAAGAGAGGCATTTATCCTCCAAGGGCTTCCCTCAACACCACAGTGTGCTGTTACTCCCTTCTTTTCATTTTTATCTCTGACCAATGGGAATCCCTATTGAATCACATACTGTTTCAATGCATTGATGTTTGGAAATAACATTCTTGCCTCAAATTCAATTTTTTCACCTTCCCCAACATTGAATATTTTACCGCAAAATGAAGCATCCAATGGGTCATCCTTAAGTTCATCATTAGAATCTACATATGGTCCACCATTTGCCACATCATTTGTATCTCTCTCAATATCCCCTAACTCTACATCACTCAAACTAATATCACTTTCAGTGTGCACACACCACCCATCATCATCACTGAATTGTAACTCCTCATCCTCAACCCCAACTTCTTCCTTATCACCATTACTTCCTTCATTCCCAGAGGGTCAGGGATTAGGAACTTGCACAACTAATGGTTGTTGAAACTAAACATCTTTGATATACAACTGAATCACTGCACACTTGCTGTGTAACTTGAACATCTCAGGGACATCTGCATCAGTTCTTATACTCATTTCTTGAGTAGTCCCAGGGATAGAACAAGTCAATGTTATAAAAGTGCTTATGGCAGAGGGAACATCTTTTAAAGCCATGTCACACACACCACTTAACAGGTTCAAATAAAAGTATTTATTAGGGTCAATATTCTTCACAAAAAAATGATCTGCTAAGTAATGCACAACAAGGTCATGGTAGCAAACATTGACCATCCTACAATCGAACAAATCAAAACAACAATATCATGAAACAGTTTATCAAATTATAAACAAATAGTGGAATAAGGAAACCAAAAATAGGGGATGAAATAGAAAAAATATTAAAAAAAAAAACCCATGAAGAACAACAATTCTAATGAGAATATATGTTTAAAAAAAAAACCCATGCAGAACAACTCATGTCTGATCAATATAGATATTTTCTTAAAATAAAAAAAAAATGATTTGATATGCTTTAACAAAGCCCTAATCAATATAGATTCCTAATTAGTAAAACCAAAACTGAAATTTTTATTTTTCTAGAATGAAGCCCTAATCAGTATACAATTTTCAAAAAAATTGAAACCTATTTAGTATAGATTTTTCAAAAACCCAAATTCTAATCAGTAGAGTTTACTAAAAAAAATTAAAAATAAACAAATAATTGGATGAGAACCACAAAATCTAGGTTTTTTTTATGACATCTACAGTGATTGGATCTCATCAAAAAAACCCCAACCAATGTACACATCAAAAAACCCTAAAAACTATAAGCTAGAACATCCTCTTGTCTACTTATGGTGTATACTGTACTAACAAAAAAGGAAAAAAAAACCCTAATTTGTTTGAAGAAACCTTATTTTTTCCTAAGAAAATCCTAATCAGAATGTGTACCTTTCACCACACAGAGGAGAACAAACTTGATAAGAATTGTCAAACGCCAAGGATCTTCAGATGGCCTAAAGCTTTCTTTAACTGGAGGAGAATAAACGTTGTGAATTGACTCTCAAGGAGTGCAATAGACACTAGGGTTTTTTGACCCCCTCAGCCTTAGGGGCATTTAGGTCTTTCGATTAGTTCCATTGCATTTGTCAATTACTCGTCAACCTCAGGGGTCTAGGTATAATATGTCAAATGTGAGGGGGTCTAGGTGATTAAGTGACAAACTTTAGGAGGTTTGAGTGTAATTTATCCTAATTAATATCGAGATATTTTAGCCACATATTCCAACATCTCCCACTTGGCTATAAGCCCAAGATGGTTATTCATAACTTAAACCCATAGCACGACATGTCATTTAAATTCTTTGGTTCTAATAGGTTTTTTCAATGATTCTGCAACCATATCTTTTATATAAAGATCAATATTAACTTGCTCTTTTTGTATTATATCACTTATATAGTGATTGTAACTCAATATCTTACCTTTGGGCTCGATTTCTCCATTTTTAGTGGTTTTTATCACAGTTTCATTATCACAAAAAATACGAATAGGTATATTATTTACATAGGTAAGCTTTAAATCAGTTAGAAACCATTTTAACCATATTGCTTCGAAGATAGCCATACTACAAACAACATATTCTGCTTCTATAGTACTTTTAGCTATGCAACCTTACTTTTTACTAGACTATGAGATAACACCACCACAAATATATATATATATATATAACATGTGGTGAATTTTCTATCATTAATATCACCAGTAAAATTAGCATCACAATAGCTATTAACATTTATATCATCAGCTTGATATGTTAAAGAAAAATCTAATGTGCCTTGTATGTATCTAAGTACACATTTCACAGCTAACTAATGAGGTATACTCAGATTACTTTGATATCGACTAATCAAACAAACAACATAGCTAAGATTTGGTCTAGTGCACAACAAATCATACATAAGACTACCAACAACTTCTGCGTGGGGTTTAGATTTCATTTCTTTTATTTCCTCTTCAGTTTTAGGAGTCATATTCTTAGACAATTTTGCTCCTTTATAAATGGGTGATTCAATAGGTTTACAAAAATCCATTTTGAATTTCTTTAAAATATTTTTCAAATAAGATTTTTGAGATAAACTCAATTTTTTTATTTCTATCTTTACAAATTTTAATTCAAAGTACATAATGTGCTTTACCCATATCTTTCATTTCAAACTTGGTGTTTAACCAATTTTTTTGTTCTAAGATTCTATTTATATCATTTCCATCAAGTAAAATATCATCCACATACAACGAAAAAATAATATACTAACTCCCACTATTCCAAGTATATGTACAATGATCATAGTTATTTGGAACAAAAACATAAGATACAATTGCATTATGAATACTGTAATACCAATGCCTCAAGGATTGTTTTAATATGTTGACTTAAAGAATACTTGAGAAATCAACAACGCTAAAATTATCACTTGGATTAACAACTCAGTTGAAGAGACCATTGGTGTTCATTTGACTAAGTTTAATATAGTCAAGGAGATTTGAGATTATTTAGCTATATTATTTGTTCAGTCTAATTTTGCAAAGAGGTATCAGGTAGAACATGAAATTTGGGCTGCACGTCAGGGTGATAAGAACATTTAGGAGTTCTACTTAGTTATGACTGGATATTGGGATCAGTTAGCATTTGCTGAACCTACTAAACTGAGTACTCATATGATATATTGTACTTTTAGAGAAGAGCAGAGGTTGGTGCAATTTTTGATGGCCCTCAGGGATGACTTCGAGGGACTTTGTGGTTCTATTCTCCATCATAATCCACTTCCCTCAGTTGATGCAGTAGTGAATGACCTTTTGGCTGAAGAAGTTCATTTTAAGACTCTTTCTGGGAAAGGTCTTATTCCATTTCCTACTTAGACTGTATTGGCTTTGACTCCCAAGGTGACTTCTCATTAACAAAATAAATATCGGAGCCATGTAGCTTCAGATGAGTCTAGTTTCTATCATGAGAAGGGCCACTGGAAGACTCAATGTCCTAAACAAGTGAAAAAAAATGCTATGTGGACAACAAGTTTGTCATTTCAGCCTAAAGATTGTCATTTAGAAGCAGTTGTAACACCGGTGGATGAGTCCTTCTCATAGGCTCCCAGCCTAACTATGCTTGCTGATCAGTTGCAGAAGTTGCTCTTTCTCCATTAGCCTGGTGTCCTTACAATATCTCCTTCAATAGGTTCTTTTACCTCAGGTTCTTTAAGTATGTCTCGAACCACCTGGGTCTTTGACTCAGGTGCCACACATTAAATGAGTAAACTACCTCTAAGTCTAAATATGCTAACTACCATGTCAAGAAGTGTTTTATTTTTTCTTTCGGCTACACCATTTTGTTAAGGTGTATAAGAAATTGATAGTTGATGTATTATTCCACTTTCTTTACAAAAAGATTCAAAAATTTCAGCCATGTATTCACCACCTTGATTCGTCCTTAATATTTTAATTTTTCTACCTAGTTGGTTTTCTACTTCCGCCTTAAATTCAATAAATTTTTATAAGGCATTCGATCTATTCTTTAGTAAATATATATAACCATATCTTGAATAATTATCGGTGAAAGTAATAAAATATTCTATGCCACAATATGTTTTAACATTTAGAGGACCACAAATATCCGAATGTATTAATTCCAACAAATCTTTAGCTCTTTCTAATTTTTCAAATGACTTTCTAGTCATTTTTTCACTCATACAAGATTCACATGGTTTCAACCCAAGATCAAAATTTGGAATCTATCCAATGTTAGCTATCTTTTTCATTTTATTATAATTAATATGACCTAATTTCATATGCCATAAAATAGAATCATCGTTAACATCACAAGAGACATCAATATAAGTAGAAGAAGAATCAATTTTATTATTGTCACTAGCAACATTCAAACGGTAAAAATCATCAACTTAGTCCTCCATGCAAGAATACGACCATGTTTACCAATAGAAACCTTAGATAACTAAAAATGGACTTCAAAACCTTTATCATCTAATCGTGTCACATGCAAGAGATTGTGCCGCATATTAGGCGCATAAAGTACATCAGTCAAGAGGAAGTTGTTTTGCCCAGGCAACAAAATTTTCATAGTGGCAATTTCGAGCACATCACAATAAGTATTATTTCTTATGTATAACTTGTGGTCGTCAGTTTTTACCTCCTTTATTTCAACAAAATTATCTCTAGTCTTAGTCACATGTTGAGAAGAGGCAGAATCAATCCACCAAGTAAGGCTGAATCAATCTACCCAGTAAGAGAGTCACAGTCTACAAGAAGCAACTTCGAAACCACATACACAATGTCTCTTGGTCCTAAAATTTTTTGACCATTATTCTTTTGTGTGCCATTTATTTTCCCGCCCACAGTTTTAACAAATACCCATTTATTTTTTCTTAAAATTTGTGTATCTCTTGAACTTGTTATATTTCTTATTGTTCCTTTTAAAGTGCTTGTCTTTTCTTGACTTACGAAAAGGCGAAGTAGTTGACACATTATTAGATAGGACACCCGTGACAAATTGGGAGGATGAGACACTATAAACTAGGTTTGACACATTACTAGTTTTCTTTTTAGCCATTCTCTTGGCCTCAATGCCTAGAAATATAAGTAAATTTGTCATTGTTAAATCTTGGCCAGACATATTCAAAGAAATCACAACGGACTCTCATGAATTAGGAGGACTATGTAAAACAATATAAACTTGCATTGTATCAGGAATTGCGTTGCATAAAGATGCCAATTCGTTAGCTATTACCACAAGTTTATTGACATATTCAACAACAGATTTATTCTCTTTCATAAAAGTGCCATTATATTTTTCAATCAAGAGTTGAATTTATGTATTAGAGGCAGTACCATAGTCTTGTGTTATAGTGTCAAACATAGACAGCAGTTTCATGTTCCTAAAAAATGACCTCTAAATCGAGTTGCATGAAAGTGAGCAAGATTGACCTAGCCAATTTGTTGTTCCCTACGAATCTTTTATAAGTGTTTCTAGCAGCCTCTCTGGCCCTAAGGGGGTGGTTCTTTAGAATATGGTGTGTCAATACCATATTCAACTTTATCTTGAAATAATGTGTGACGAATTCTACATTTCCAAGGTTAATAATTTGTACCATTAAGTCTCTCGGTTTTGCTAAGTTCTATGTTAGTAGCCTTTGACTTCATATTGACAAATTATAAAAAAATAAACTAGTAGGTAAAAATGGTCAGAAATGACCCAATTTAATTTTGTTACCAACGTGTGGTCCCAAGAATAATTCGAGTAGATTGTCACTTTGTAACAGCAACCACGACCAGCTTCCTTAATTTTTATCAAAAAATTGTCTCATAGTCTGAAGCTCAACAATCAACTTAGTGTTTTCTGAAGAAAATTTAAGCAAACCTTCGTTCCATGTGCAAAGTCTTGATGACTTTGGAGCTTGAATGAAGAACAATAACCCCACCTTGAACAAAAAACGAGAATCAAATTTGTGGTGGGCCTTTGACTTTGCTTTGGAATTTGACAGAAGCAAAAGCTTGGCAATAAAATAATAGGTGGGGATTCGTGTTTGTTTTGGGATCATGAAAACAAGGATTGAATAAATAGATAACCAATACAGTAAAAAATCGATGGAAAATTTTTTGATTGTTTGGTGACCGCATGACACTTTGATACCAATGTAGAAAGTTTGCGGAATAGAACTTGATAAATTTGATGAATAGAGAGCTAGCCTTTGAGATTTAAAAACTCTCTTTGATATGAAAGCAATAGACTTGAAATTTTTTCTCAATGAATTTTCTCTTAAATTGAGTATTTTCTAGTGTATTCTCTTTGTATATAGAGAACTTTATTTATAGTAGAGGATTATATCAGCTAGTCGTTCAAGTAGCCGTTACTACTCACCATAATATCTTTAATTTCACAAATATTTTCTCAACTTTATCAATATTTCCTCAACTCTTTACAATTAAAGAAGACTAAAAATTCTCCAAATAAGATTGACTAGTTTTTCACTATTTGATGGGTTCCTTTAACTAAGTCACACATGCAGACTAGAAAAGATCTAACCCAAACATTCAATTATATTCAATTATATCAATATAATATATATGTATGCATGTACCCTTATAAAATGATATTTAATACATAATAATTTCACAATAAATGTATCTATGATATATGTCATGAATAATGCAATATTTAACCAACGGATTGAGATTTTATATATTTCGAATTTGACCATCAATCATAACTTAATTAATATCAAAAAATTTTAGTCATATATTTTAATAATAAATTTGTTGCTCGGTTTAATTTGCTAGAATAATTATAAATAGTTGTTGGTGCAGAATTTGTATCAACCTCCACCTAAGTTAGGCCGAACTATGTTGACCTTCAAGTAAGCTTTCTATGGGTTCACATCTACTTTTTGAGTGTCTAGACCAGTCCTCCAAAGGTCTAGGTCAGCTATTCGAAACTCTAGAAATCTTGCAAAAAAGTTAAAGACCAGATACAGGGTGCTTCGGGTTGATTCTCCGATACTTAAATTAGTAATTTGGTGAAAAAGATGAAATGTGGTCAAAATTGTGTATCTTTCATGTTCCCCTTAAGCTTCTTTTATAATCTGGGAATTAGTTTCCCTGAGGGAGTGGACTTTTGGCTCTTTGACGAGACTCGTTTTGCATGAGAGTCTTTGACTCCCTCTGTTGTTGACAAGGAGGTTAAGACTCCTATGGGACGAGGAGTATTAACCCATTTTCCTCCAAATAAAGGCTGTTGACTTGGTTAAGGACTCTTTTGATTTTTGAATAATTATTAATCTCATTTTTTGGTCTTCTATTAAGAGTCGTTCACGTGGGGCGGAGCTAATTATCAGAATTGTTGCTCTGGATATTGTGGCAGGCTTCCCAACGGTAGCTTTTATAATGTGATGCCTTCCCAATGGTGTAGACTGATTTTTCCTGCATTAGTTCCCCCTAACCCGGTTTGTCCGACATGGCTGAGTCGTGCGTCTTACTCCCAGTTGCTTTTTTGTCCATTAGTTCCTTGGGAGACGGAAACAATTGATGTGGGTACGTTTCAGCGATTTAAATGAGGCAATTTATGCAATTGCCATTTTCCTTGCTATTTAAAAACCATCTGGAGCTCTGATTTAAGCAGTGTTATTAGTACAGGACCGGACCGACCGGTCGAACCGGTGAACCGGGACCTAAGCCGGTCCAGTTTACTAATTGAATTGCTTAAGCAAATGAACCGGGTGTAAACCAGAAACCAGCCGATTTTGAAGAAAACCAGTGAACCGAGTGGGATTTTAAAACTGGGGGGTTCGAATTTTAAGTGATTAAAAAAAATTAAAAACCTTTTTTGGGCAATTTTCCCTTAAATGAGATCCAGATCTCTTCGGTCTCGATGTCTTCTCCACTGATCTCCACAACCTAGACGCACTTCAACCTTCACAAGAGATCTCATCGGTCGTCTTCTCCAAATTTCTTCAATCGATCTCTTGTTGAGCAAGCCTTTCTCTGTTTGTGTGTGGATCTCGATCAGTCGTCTTCTCTTGTTTAGTTAACTTTACAACCACGAATGGGGTTTTGCTAAGGGGGTGAGAGAGAGAACATATGGCGGTGTTCTTTTCTCTCTTTTTGATTTTATGGGGCTTTCTGCTTTTGTGTACATTGGTGGTTTTGTCCTTCTGTGTGCACTATGCACAGTAACTCACTAGGTAGTATACAGACACTAATTAGTATACGCACAATGTATATTTTGTGAATATATTTTATATTTTTTAATTAAATTACTTTATTTTATATTTTTTTTATTATATGACTGGTCCGACCAGTTGACTCAACAATTAAACCAATGAAACATCGACCCCCGTCTTACTGTCGATTTATTCCCCTTCAGTATTTTTTCTGTTGGAACTTATTTAATGGGACCCACATGTGGACCTTAATTAACAAGGAACATATTTGAGTTTTGAGATAAAGATATCCTAATTAAATAATCTAACACATATTGGTTAGGTTAGTGGGTAGTTTCCTTGTAAAAATGAAGTTCTAGGTACAAGAAAACATATTTTAAAAAATAGTCAGTTTCTAGAAGTCACCTTGATAGGAGGGAATGATTACTGATTATTTTAACGTGAGACAGTTGGTTATCAGTGAGGGAATATAAATTACTTGAGAGACCTCGTCTCTTATTCACTCTTCACTCTCTGGAAAAATCTATCTGCAATCTACTTGAGAATCAAGTTCTTAATTATATTCGGTATTCTTGATATTCATCTTGTAGAGATTTCCGCATCAAGAATCATTGTTATGGATCCCGTGAGTAAATTTTAATTTTTTGTTCGATCTGTTTAAGACCATTAAGTCTATCAATTGGTATCAGAGTCTGATCACGAGATTTGGTTCTTAAAATTTATTTTATTCGTATGAATAAATATGGGAGAAGAAAATTTTATGAAATAAAATTCCGTTCTGGAATTTGTGTGATTCAATATATATGTAGTCTACAGTTTTATTTACGCATACTTGGTCGTTGTTGTTGCTGTCGGTAAACCTCTGATATGTTATCAAGTTTGACTTTTTACAGTCTCTTTTGGTTTGATTTCAAGTGCATCAGTGGACAAAAGCCTTAAGTATGATAACTTGTATTATTATATTGCAAAATTTTTAGTGGTACAGATTCATTGAATGCCATGACAATTTGAGACTTTGAATAGTCAAAGCATGCTTTTATCTTTTCTATATCTTTTGTGCATCCCATACTGGAATACCATTGTTGCTATTTAACGGGTATGATGCATGCGTAAAGGCTATCAATTTCTTTTTTAACAGTATGTTTGTCCTATTTGATGATCTTGTGCCACTGTTTTGGTGGCATTTTGGCCGTAAAAAAAAAAAAAAATTTATTCGAATTCAATTTTAGGTCAAACTTAATTATTTTAATTATTGGATTCATATAGAAAAATTATTTGTTCACATGCCATGATTCGGAGTATTTTATACATAATGACGAGCCAAAACATCTTGTGTATGAAAACTTATGTTTGATAAAATTATATTTATTTTAATTTTATGGTGACGAGCCAAAAGCATCCCATAATTTTAAAATATAAGAAAATTTATCAATAAAGAAATTTTGTGTTTATCCATGACATTGAACACTTGCACCATATTAAATAATGGTTTTACCCCAAAGGGAAGCTATTATATCATAAGTGATCGGTGGGGTGAAATAATGGTTTGAGGTATTATGGCTAAGTTGCATTCTTGTTGCCCAAAGGTCTTGAATTTTATTTTTCTATGATGCTTTATGCCGTTAGTTTCATCGTTAGGTAAATAATTATAATGTTGTATAAAGTGATTTACCACTAGAATTGCTAATAGGAGTTAGTAATTTGGATAAAGTTTAAGCGTGATTATTAGCATACATATTAATTGTAAGCATGTAATGTTTTATTTTGCAGTTTTACTTCCTAGTCTTATGTCTCAATCTGCATCTCATATCCCTTTTCTTAATGGTTCAAATTTCTAGGAAAGGAAAGATAGAATTATCTTTACTTTGGGGTGTATGGAGATTGACACAGCACTTCGTGAGGATAGGCCACCTATCCCTACGGAATTCAGTACGTCTGAGGAGAAAAATTTGCATGAGAAGTGGGAGAGGTCTAATCGCCTCAATCTCCTACTCATGCAAAGTCATATCTCAAGGAAAATCAGAGGCTCTATTCCGGACTCCAAAACTGCTAAAGAGTTCATGACTGTAGTTGATGAGCAATTTGTGAGCTCTGAAAAGGCACTTACAAGCACCCTGATTTCAAAGTTTGCTTCTTTGAAGTATAATGGTTACAGTGACATACAGAAGCACATTATAGAATTACGTGACATCTCTGCCCAACTCAAATTACTGGAAACTGACATGTGTGAGACATTTCTTGTCCACTTTGTCCTTAATACTCTACCTTTAGAGTATGCTCCATTTAAGATCGCTTACAACACACATAAGGAGAAATAGTCTATGAATCAACTTTTGACCATGTGTGTTGATGAAAAACAGAGACTGAAGTAAGAAAGGCAAGAAAGTGTCCATTTGACCTCTCATAAAGGGAAAGGACAAGTGGAAGCAGGTAGTAGCAGCTACCATGTTCCAATTAAGAAAAAGAACATGAAGGTGTCAGCCAAATCGGCAGGCAAAAAGGACTTTAAATGTTTCTTCTACAAGAAAAAGGGATATGAAAAGAAAGATTGCATCAAGTATAAGAAATGGCTCGCGAAGAAAGGTACATTTCTTTCTTTAGTGTGTTATGAATCAAATTTCATAAATGTACCTCATAACACATGGTGGATTGACTCTAGTGCAATTGTCCACATATGTAATACCATGCGAGAATTGCTGAACAATAGGGCCCCAACGGAAAGTGAACGATGCATCATTATGGAAAATAAGATGCGGTCACGTGTAGAAGCTGTTGGGATATTCAGACTTGTTTTAAAGACTGACCACATCATATATTTGCATGACACTTTCTATGTTCCTGGATTTTCTAGAAACCTTTTATCAGTATCTAGACTTGTTTCTTTTGGTTATCGTGTTATGTTTGGACCTTCATATGTTAGTTTTTATTTGAATAATGTTGTGGTTGGTGATGATATTTTAGAGGATGGTTTATTTAAATTATCTCTAGATACATCTTTTGCAACATCTTTGCTATCCCTGCATGATAAATAACATTGTGGATTAAAACGTGGTATTTTGAATGAAAATTCTTCCACTTTATGGCACAGGAGATTAGGACACATCTCCATAAGGAGAATCAAGTGATTGGTAAATGATGGAATCTTACCGAGTCTTGAATTCATAGATTTTGACACTTGTGTAGACTGAATTAAGGGTAAACAGACTAACAAGTTCAAGAAAGGTGTCATAAGAAGCTCGAATGTGTTCGATATCATATATACAGATATTTGTGGGCCATTCACGCCCCCATGTTTTACAGGCCATAAATATTTCATCACTTTCATAGATGATTTCTCACGATATAGTTGTCTGTACCTTTTGTTTTATAAGGACCAAGCCTTAGATGCTTTCAAGATTTTCAAAACAAAGACAGAGCTACAACTTGACAAAAAGATCAACATCGTGAGGTCGGACAAGGGTGGTGAATATTATGGTAGGTACACTGAAATCAGACAACACTTAAGTCCATTTGCTCGATTCCTTCAGGAACAAGGTATAATGACACAATATACCATGTCAGGCACTCCTGATCAAAATGGAGTAGCAGAAAGGCGGAATCGAACACTAATGGATATGGTTAGGAGTATGATTAGTTACTCCACTCTCCCAGTCTCTCTTTGGGGTGATGCCTTGAAAACCGTTGTGTATATTCTAAATAGGGTTCCTACTAAGGATGTCCCTAAAACACCTTTTGAGTTATGGACAGGTAGAAAACCTAGTTTAGCACATCTACACATCTAGGGTTGTCAAGCTGAGGCTCGGGTGTATAACCCTAAAGAGAAAAAGTTGGACCCTAGAACCATAAGTGACTATTTCATTGGTTATCTAGAGAAGTCCAAGGGATACAGACTTTATTGTCCTGATCATTCTCTACGGATTTTAGAGACACGAAATGCAAAATTTCTTGAAAATGACCAAGTAAGTGGGAGTCTACAAACTCAAATATTATTTTGAGGAACATCCAATTTCTATGCAAAGTTCAGATGAGTCGGTAATGATTCCTCATCCTATTATTCATAATAATTTGATGGAGGATGAGTCAACTATTAATGTACCATCTGTAACTGAACCCATTATTACTAAGAATCTTACTTCACCTTCACGTGTAGCGAGGCAAGAAGAAACTTTAAGGAGGTCATCAAGGGTTAAGAAATCTGCAATTTCATCAGATTATATTGTGTACCTTCAAGAGTCCGATTTTGATATTGGAAAGTGTGATGATCCAACTACTTTCTCACAAGCCATGAATGGTTTGAATTCCTCCAAATGGTATGATGCCATGAAAGAAGAGTTGAACTCAATGAATAAAAATAATGTTTGGAATTTAGTTGAACTACCTCCTGGTGCCACAACAGTCAGCTGTAAATGGGTCTATAAGACCAAAAAAGAATGTAAAGGAAAGGTAGAATGATATAAGGCTAGACTTGTTGCCAAGGGGTTCACTCAAAAAGAAGGCATTGATTACAATGAGACTTTCTCACCTGTTTGAAAGAAAGACTCTTTGAGGATAATTATGACAATAGTGGCTCATTTTGATATGGAGCTTCACCAGATAGATGTGAGAACAACTTTTTTCAATGGAGATCTAGAAGAAGAGGTGTACATGAAACAACTTGAGGGTTTTGTTTCAGAGGGACAGAGTAATATAGTTTGCAAGCTAAAATAAGTCTATATATGGACTTAAGCAGTCTTCCCATCAATGGTATCTTAAGTCCAACGATGTGATTTTCCATTTGGTTTCGTAGAAAATGTCGTTGATCGTTGTATATACCTTAAGATCAGTGGGAGTCGATTCATTTTTCTAGTCCTATATGTAGACGATATTTTGCTCGCTAGTAGTGATTTGGCATTTCTTATTGAGACTAAGCATTTCTCTCCAGTCATTTTGAAATGAAGGATATGAGTGAGGCCTCGTATGTCATAGGCGTAGAATTTCACAGGAATAGATCTAGATGAAAACTTTATCTATCTCAAAGGACCTACATTAAGAAAATATTGGAGAGGTATGGTATGGAAAACTCCAAACCAAGCCCTGCACCTATATCTAAAGGTGACAGATTAAGTAAGTCTCAATCTCCGAGAAATGAGCTTGAAAGGGAGCAGATGAGAGCATATCCTTATGCATCATTGGTTGGGACTTTAATGTATGCCCAAATTTGCTCCTGATCCGACATTACATTTGTAGTTGGTGTATTGGGTAGATTCCAGAGTGACCCAGGTTTGGATCACTGGAGAGCTGCAAAGAAGGTACTTAGATATCTGCAAGGAACACAAGATTATATGCTTACATATAGCAGATCTGATTCTCTAGAGGTTGTCGGATATACAGATTTTGATTTTGCAGGATGCCCAGATAGCAAGCGATCAACATCAGGATATATATTTTTGCTTGCTAATGGTGCAATCTCTTGGAGAAATACTAAACAAAAATTGATAGCAGCTTCTACTATGCATGCTATGAGGCGATTACACAGGCAATTTGGTTGAGGAATTTTATCATTGGGCTTAAGGTTGTTAATTCTATTTCGAGGCCTATAAGGATGTTTTGTGATAATGCAGGGACCGTTTCCTCAATGAATAATGGCAATGTATCTAATGGTAACAAGCACATGGATATTAAATACCTTGTCATAAAGGAGAAATGTGATGAAAATAATGTGTCAATTAAGTACATCAGTACTATGATTATGGTGGCAGACCCTATGACCAAAGCTATACCTCTAGGATTGTACAAAGATCATGTGGATCATATGGGTCTAGTGAATAATGTTATTGCTTGATGTACTATATGTGCACATTTGGAGACACTATTAGTTTATTGTATCATATTATTATGTTATTCTACTTATTATATTTTTGTGGTACGAACATGTTCTTAGCAGAAAATTTTGACCAACAAATGGATTTTATGGGAAATCCATTCGTAAAGAAAATTAACCTAAAGTCTTGTTTATAGAGGTTTAGTGATATTGTGATCATGGAAGGATGTATGCTATTTATTGGTGTATATTCGCCATGGTTCATATTACTAGGCTCAAGTAACCAAGAATAAAGTTAAACTCACTTATGTTGGGATAATTTGATAAAGAGCGCGCATTATTTTACCGAACCCAAGTATTTGCTTATTTTCAAAATATAAGTATTACTAGTATTATTATTTTCTTTCAATGTCCTTGTTAATTCGGGTCCAAGTGGGAGAATGTTGGAACTTATTTAATAGGACTCACATATGGACTTTAATTAACAAGGTACAGACTTGGGTTTTGGGATAAGGATATTCTAATTAAATAACCTAACACATGTTGGTTAGGTTAGTGGGTAGTTTTTTTGTGAAAGTGGAGTTCTAGGTACAAGGAAACATGTTTTAAAAAAATAGTCAGTTCCTAGAAGTTACCTTGATGAGAGGAAATGGTTACTGATTATTTTAACGTGAGGCAGTTGGTTACCAATGAGGAGATATGAATTACTTGACAGACCCCATCTACTTATCACGCTTACAGTATCTCTCACTCTCTGAAATATTTATTTGCAATCTACTTGGGAATCAAGTTTGTGATTATATTCAGTATTTTTGGTATTCTTCTCGTGGAGATTTCCGCATCAAGAATGATTGTTATGAATCCCGTGAGTCGAGGTTAGTTTCCTATGCGATCTGTTTAAGACCATTAGGTCCATCATCTTCCATATATTTTGATTCATCGCAAGAAAGAAGTTCTTTGTGAAGATTTTAGTATTTTTCTTGAATCCCCAATTTAATGTTTTGCCATGTTCGAATCTTCAATTCTGGTTCAAATTTCTCTCGATTCTTCAATTGCTTACGTCTCCCTTCATTTTATATTTGACACAACTGTTTTCCCTTAATGGCTGGTTCTAATTCCGAAGGAACTTCTTTTGATCATCCTTTGCCATTAGTTCATGAGACGAACCTTACAAACGAAGTTCCTGAACTCTTCTTGGAGGATCTTCCTACAAAGCAACCTGGTCAACTAGATTACTATGGCAAAGGGGTCCGTAGCAGCATTACCAAAAAAAGATCTTGAGAAAATTCGGATTCGACTTTCTTATCCTCGATTTTGTTCGATTGAGATTCCCCACGAACGATGAAAGAGCTTGTGATTTCATTGACAGCGGGGTTTATTTCTATGAGTTCGCAATAATCTCTGGGCTTTTGTTTCCTATTCACCCATTTTACCCAGCTCACCCATATTAATGTGGAGGATCTTGATAGGTTAAGGGTCCTTTTGGCTTTGCCCTTGGTTCTACTGTATTCCCCCTCAGTAAGGAGGTGTGGCATTTGATTTCAGATCAAAAGCCGGTGCTGGTTCAAGTTATGGTTGGGTACCATCTTACTAAGGGACCCATCAACAATAACATGTTGACCAAGATTCCTCACTGCTTCAAAGGAATGGAAAGATCGATTCTTCTTCATTTTAGGTTGTTTGGGAGTTTAGTTTCTCCTAACCTTGTGTAGCCAACCTCACTAGAATTCTTCCACGCTAGTGAACCCTCCTTCCTTCGTCGGTTAGTTTCTTTTATTTCTTGCCATCCTTTTTGCATAAGGAAAATAGGGTTGACCATTTTTCTTC